>JAKSZP010008744.1:0-25107 GCA_022478985.1 Massospora cicadina | reverse complement strand
AGTGCACGCTACATTAGTATTTATTCCCCAACCTGTTTGTGGGATTGTAGGAATTCCTCTTGGTCATAACTTCCCTCCCACTTCCTCCTGATCTGTTTAAGGTAGGTGACCTGAAATGCTGGGAGAACCCAGCCTCCAACCTCTGGCCTTCAGCTCCCACCCCCACACAGGGGAATGTTGAATTATGTATTCTAAAAGCCATTTTGGGGCTTTTTGACACCCTCTCCAAACATGCACCACTGCTCCCCAACATTTTATGTCCCCATGTGCACAATGGTCAGCTGAGGTATATGTCCCGCATTGACCTTATTCTTGCCCCATTAAAATTTCAGTCCCAGATTGCACACTTTATGGTAACAAAAATCTATTTTTATTACCACAGGTTGGTGTCAATTTCCTTTACTTTGTTAAGCCCAGAAGCACAGGCGCCAATGTGGTGCAAACTTCATCCAGCCATGATCACGTCGCCCAGGTTTTCCTCATGGGTATACACCAAAACTTCAACTCTGGAGTTTTCCAATCCGTTCTGTGTGGACCAACTTTTTACCTGGTCAACCTTGAAAGTGAACACCATCCATCAGGCATGCCACTTCTAATCACGATGCTCACAGGCTGCCTCAGCATTCATTATGTGCACGCTTGCAGAAGTGGACCACCTAAAGTCTAATGTCCATGCTGCAGGGTACAGCCTGGCATGGGGTTGTAAGTGAGCAGAATTGTCTTCTTGTCTCAACGCACTGGTAGGATAACACAAACATCATGTTTTGTTCAGTAGAAGGCATTAAATATAATGGTGGGTGACACATTCTTCATCTATTTTTTCCATAAATTTTGCGCTGTGACAGATATTGTCTTGCACACATGTGAGCAGCCAGACCACTCCGTTGCAGAAACTCCATCCAAAGTGGCACTCAAAGTTTGAAACTATTACTCTTAATTGTATTACACTGACCCAGTCAAACCAGCCAAAATTAATGAGTTTCTTGATGACACATATATCTGAACCATTTCCCAATACCCAAAGTTAATGAATTTAATTACTCGGGTTGAACTCTGGTATGCCATTTGCAGTGCACCACACAGGAAGTGCCCAGGTCCAGACGACATCCCTTAAGAGTTCTATAAGTGATATTTTATTGTTTCTCCTCTTTATTTCTTGATTCAATGAGCCAGTGTCTGTTAGAAATGCGCCTCCTTCCTGGGGGCCAGGAGGCGTACATGATAACACTGTATAAGAAAGGGGATAAGATGGACTTGGCCAACTGGCGCCCCATATCACTTACTAATACAGATACTAAATTATTTAAAAATTATGGCCAACCGCCTAGGGGAAGTTACCTCTTATGTAATCGCCTCTAAGCAATTCTGCTTTATCCCCTAAGCAGTCAATATGGGACAATATACATACAGTAGCCAATGTCTGCCAATTCCTGGCTACTGGGGCGCTTGTTTTCTTAGACCAGCAGAAAGCTTATGATAGGGTCAACTGGGATTACCTCAAAGCCTGCCTCCACAAGTTCCATCTCCCCATCAGTTCATTAATTGGGTGATGTTGCTTACAGAATCTGCCACAATGACTGTGAATGGCCCTGGTTTCCTCACTAATGTAGTTCACATCTAAAAGGGGTCTCCACTAAGGGGACCCTTTAAGCCCACTCTTGTACAACTTCATCCTCAACCCACTTTTACGCAATGTGAATGCCCGCCTTAGTGTCCATGTGCAAGGCAAAGCACCAGTTAAGATGCTGGCATTTGCTGATAATTGTGTGGTTGGGGTATCTAACAACTAAGATGCACGTTCGCTGGAAGCTACTATCCAGGATTACTCCAGGGACAATAACGCCGCACTTAACGCCTCCAAAACTAAAATCATTCTCCTCATCTAGTACCAGGCCCGCTGGCCACCAGCACCCCGTTATCTACCTGTTTCAGCAGCTAGATCACAGGTTTTCTTGATCCGCCCACTCCAAACCGCCTCGCTTGTGCTCCACTTTGTGCCAAGACCCACTGCAGGTCGAGTGACCATTTGAAAGTATGATTGGAGGTGGGAGGGTACGCCTCATTGGTAGTGGAGCACCACATACTCATCATAAACAAAGAGCAGTGCCTCCCTTAGAGCCCATCAGACTAACTTCCTAGGCCGGGTGGTGCTTGCCAACTCTATTCTCCTGTCCAAGGTCTGGTTTGTGGCCCATTCCATCGCCTATTCCTCCTCTTTCTTCACCTATTTATATGCCCTCCTACAAGGGTGGCTTTGGTTAGGCCACCCTCCCCCTGTGCTCCTGGATGTTATGTTTGGCCCTCGCCATAGTGGTAATATGGTCCTGCTCAACTTTGAGGCCAATGCCACCAAAATACTTAGCACCTGGATCGCTGAAGTCACCAACCTCACAATATCAGACCAGCACTGGTCATGCACATCCTGCTCCAGCTTTTCCTGCGCCCTTGGCCTCAGTAATCCTATCCACCCCCATTCTCTGTTAAACTATCTTGCCTCTCATCTCTCTGCCGCAGGCCCACATGGGATGCTGACCCATTTCAAATGTATTCTCCTCTCCATGCGGAGCGCTGAGTGGAGAATCAGCACCAGTGGACACACCGCCAGAGGGGTCGCCCTACTGCACGTTTCAAACAAGAAGTCCTTGGGCAAGCTGTTTTAAACAACATGGTACCCCAATGTCCCCACCTCATTGCCCGTGTGGACTACCTTGACAAGCTTGACATCCCATACTCTTTGGAGACCCAGAAGGACATTTGGCATTACAAACACCATTCATTTTAACAACCCCAAATTCGCGCCCATGTGTGGAGATGCCTGAAAAAAGTGTACTGCACGGCTAAGTGGTCCAATGCCTCTCAATCTTCATACATTGTATGCAGTCAACATGGGTCTTTATTCCATCGCTTGGAAGATTTCCTATCATCACAGGTGATCTTGTGGGATGTTATGCGCCTCTTTTGCCAAGAGCGTGAACAAGCTTTCAGTATGTCTAATAACATCTTCTCCTTTTCCATGTCCTACCCTATCCACCCATCACTCCACGCCTTAGCTATTGTAATAATGCTATGTAAGATCCACACTATTGTCCTTGATGTACTATCTGGCACTGCTCAACCCTCTGTGAAGCTATGCGTCGCTTCCACTCCCACCTCACGGATTACTTTCAAGCTTGGCTGTTTGGCCACCTGCCATCCCACCAATGCCAGTTGGTGTCATCCTGGTTCCCCATCTGGTTCCTCTCATCAGACCCCTTCCTCCATTCATGTTCAGTTCTGG
The DNA here is from genome assembly GCA_022478985.1 of Massospora cicadina. NCBI lineage: Eukaryota > Fungi > Entomophthoromycota > Entomophthoromycetes > Entomophthorales > Entomophthoraceae > Massospora > Massospora cicadina. Next base: position 21,830 of record JAKSZP010008744.1, on the reverse strand, counting down.
TCCAGGCCTCCTCTGTCACTCCTCCTCTTCCTTCCACTGGCAAAACTGCTGGCAACCAGAAATAGCTTTGGCTTCTCTGAGGTGCCTCTCATTTTTTTTCTTGGAGTTTGGTAGTTAATAAATTTGTGTTTATCAGAAGTGTCCATCCCATGGTTGGCCTTCCCCAAATTAAAATTTAAATTGTAATTAAAAATTTAAGTTTAATATTAGATTTTAAATCTATTTTTGCCACAAAAGATGCATTGAAAGTAGTCTCACCTGCTAAGGATAAGAAGGGGGATCAAGTAATCAAGGACGCTGAAACAAGATTCTGTAGACGAAAAAGGGTCATATAACCCTGACTTGGGAAACCAGCTTTCTGGGACTAGCATCGGCACAAACAACCAAATAGGCTGACATGGTAGTGAGTCCTGAAGTTAGTTCTCTGCGGAGGCAGCAGTGAGGAAGAAAGGAAGTAAACCACAGTCCTAAGGTTGTCTGAGCAGCATTGAGTGTGGAAAGGGCTGTGCTCCACTAGAACTTGTAAGTATTTGACCTGGCCTGTGGTGGCATTCTCATGTCCCAATCCTATTTTTGGTGGAAATCTAGTCAAGAGGTGGGATGTTTTGGAATTTTTGCCCAAATTTCCAGATTCATAGGTTAGAGAATCTTCTGGTATTCTATTGAATAATTCCCATTAGCAAATGATTTGGATATAAGATGATTTCTATATTTTAATTTATAAATGCCAGTAGATTTTGGGTTAATTTGCCAGGTTTAGATCTACGGGGTTAATCTGTGCTAACGCCTAAGATCTTGTCAGGAAGAGTTGCTTACAAAATGAGTCATCTGACAGTTAATCATTAATTAAATATCAAATTTACTGATTGGGATTGGTTGAAATCGCCACCAACTGATTTGGGATTTTATTGATAGTTATGAGGTAAGTGATGCCGCTTGCAACTAGCAAATCGATAAGTTTGTTTATGACCTGCTATAATGGGTAAAGAGTACCATTACATAGGCTGGTCGCTACCTAAATGTGGTTGTTTTGCTGTGATTGAGCAGAAACGTTATAGACACATTATTTTGCTCCTTCCATTTTTAGGCCTCTGGGATGTATGACTGATGAATTCTTACCTGATAGAGAAGACCATTGTTGGAATAGACCTCAAAGGGAAGTTCAATGGCAATGGCTGCCGTTTCCTTACTGAGGCGCCAACAGAGTAGTTGGACGCCAAATTCCTTTATAAATTCCCTGGTATTTTATAATAATAAAGCAGATCTAAATCCAATTTAATAATAAGTTCTATTCATCTTCAGTTTATTATTATTGTAGCAAAATAATTGTTGACTTTTTTGTGTGATACATAGTAAGGATAGGATATCCTTAAAAGAGAAGAAGACCTTTGAATTAGATCTCCGCTGACTCAGCGTGACAAGAATTAAGCTGAGAACCTTTTAATCTAGAATTAGGTTAAATTTGGTCAAAAGAGGGAAGAGTTCCCTAATTGTCAGCATACTCAGCATCCAATGGAGCATTTCAAGCTTAACGCTAGACCACCTATCAACCTGGTTTATCTATTCTGCTACAGATAGTAGTCTTCATGCTGTTATCAATTGTATGTCTACATTTATTTTAAATAAACGCGAATAGTGCACTTAATAACTGAACCTGTGCAGTTAACCTCTGGGAACTAGTAATAATAAACCCAGATTTTTTACATATTTGTTCCCTAATGATTTTTATAGTAACAGCCTTTTACTAAACAAAATATCCTTTTCACCTACTTTTGAGGACACTTATCTTCTGAAAGGCCCTCTGAAACTCCTTATATTGAGTTACACTCCAATATAATAAAATAAGCTATTCAAGGACCGCTGAACCCCCCTTAGTAGGTTATGTCCAGTAATTCTTGTCCCAAAACTTCATTCTCTGAAATAACTACTCAAACAATGCCTTTTTACCTTCAATGAGGCTGGAGGAAAAAAATTTGCTCTTAAAAAATGGGTTGAGGCAACTTTTGGTAAACTCAACAACTTTCAAGGCTACCTCCTCATTTTTTAAAATTAGCTCTAAATACAATTTCCCTAAGATATTGTTGGCTAAGATTGGACATGTTTTGTATATTATTCTTCACTAATTTCAGCTTGTTGAAGACTCCTTTCAAAAAATTGCTTTTCTAATCACACATAAGAAGAAATTTAAGAGTTCAAATGGAAAGTTGGTCTCTATTATACAAAAAGATGGCCACCTCTGACCTCTCAAAATTAATAAAGTCCTAATGCACTACTTTCTTTCAGTGTTAGCTATTGTTAGGTTTAAGAGACTTAATTAATGCCCTCTATGGCATTGACACTGTTTTTTCCACCACTTTTCAGCCTACCTTGAGACGTCAACCCTTGTATTTACCAAAGTTTCCCATTTACTCAGGTGATTTTGATTGATAATAGTTCTGTTTTAATAAATTATATTTCATAGGGTGCGTCACTAAGCAATTGGAGTGTTTTTAAAGCATGTAAAACTTTTAATCATGTTTTCATGTGCGTTCATTGGGTTAAACCTTGTAATATCTTAATTATGGCTTTGTCAAATTGCACCAGATCTCCTTTCAACCTCTGCTGGTAAAATCAGCTAAGTCCAAACATTCTAAAGTAATTTTTTAATCTTTGTCATTATCATAGCATCAAGTAAACAATAATAAAAGCATTTTCTGTAAAGAATATAATCTATAAAGAATAACTAAAGGTATTTAGTGAAAATGTGGTATTTGGGGTGTCTAAAATAAGTTTTAGAGTTAATCTTTCGTCTCTTTACAGAATAAATTATATTCTCAACTTGGTTTCTGGGTTAGCTGAGTTAGAATACCTGATTCTTGTTGATCTTCTGGTTTCTTCCACAAGTTTTTTGGAGCTCCTGTTTGTATTGATATCTTTGCTATTTTTATCCTGACTGTGGCTCCTGTGGATTCTGTGTCTCTTGTGTCTGTCCATGTGGCCTGTTTTGTGCCAACAGTTGATATCATGAAATTAACTTGTTTCTAAATTTAATAAATTTATTAGCTGTTGTCATCAAATGGGAGCTCTTTTCTAATGGATTAACTTCAATTCAGCCTTTATAGGGGGGAAAACACAGAGAAATAAAAATCTCATTAGGGCTTTGTTTTCTACGTTGGGGATTCTTGTTTTGATCAGTATATATATGGGGCATCCTCTGACATCATCATTACTAGTCCGCAAATTTATATTTGATGTTGGAAAGTATATAAAGGGCCTTTTTTTAGTACTAGATGGTTATATAAAGGGCCTTTGTCTCCAAGGAATCTATATTAATTTGAAGTATATTAAAGGTGCTTAAAGATCATGAAAATTTATCTTGAATGCTGGCAATACTAAGAGGGACTCAATTAAAAATCTAGTCAGAAATAGTTTTAGTACCAATACCAGTACTAAATAAATTGGGGTTTCTGGAAAGGTTACTTCCATGGAAAAGTATTTAAAACCTCTTTAGATGAGCTTTTCTCACATTACTCTCCCAAGACAAGACCTAGGTAAAAACATTTAATAAAACGCATAGACTCAGTTATATGTAATGTGGAGTGCATAATTCTTGATGAAATCTTGGTTCCTCTTCTTGTGATAACATTTTCAAGTCCCATCAATATGTCCTGTAACTTCTCAGGTCATTCTCCACGCATATGGTAGAGCATAAATTTCTTTTCTAACTCAAATATGGTCAACTTAGATCTTTTCTTTTTGGTACTCATTCTAAATGAATTTCTAATGTCGCTCCTGACGTTGGACTAATTCTTGATTAACTCTTTTCTAACTCTTCTTGATATCTTACAGGGGGTAAATTTTTCTATCTGAGTTCATCATTGGGGTTAGTAAAATTATTAGAGAGGCTTCTTTTCCATATAGCTTTTAAATTATGACATGCCAATGATCCTATGGTAGCTCAACTGGTAAGCAAACAAGGCTTATGAAAACAGAATGTCACAATATAAACTATGGTTAACTTTGATCTTTAAAAACTAACTTTAGGGTTCCATTTAATCTTTCTATGATTTTCTTGTTAAAAATATGTATGGCGTGGTAAAAAGTTGCTTGATTCCCAATAAATCCATCAGGTCCACACAACATTTGAAATAAATTTTCGTCAGTTATTGGAAAGTAGTATCATGGCTCTATGGCGAGTGTTATCCTGGTTGTGCAAGAAACTCATGGTAACTATAGAGGCAAAGGCCTTGATTGAACTCTCAATTACTTACATGGTACGGTGATCTATTGAAACAACTATAAACTGATTCTTAATTGATGACTTTGGAAATGGTCCTACAACATCAATTGAGACTTTATAAGTTGATGATATTAAATGGAAGGTTAAATTTTAAACTTCTTTTGAGAGCTTGTATTAGGCGCATTCCAAACATAGTTCTAAAGTCCAACTAATGTCATTTAGAATTGACTCCCAGTAAAATCTCTTCTCCAGATACTAATATTTCTTCTGTAGCAATCTGTGTTCTACTTAATGACGTTTTCCCATAGTTATCACCATTTGTTTTCTGATATTCACATATGGTACACATTTCTTGTGTATATCTTCTCTAGCTGTCATTCAAAAAATCACATTGCTCATTAAAAACTTTTCACTATATTTTTTTGCTATTTCATATTCTTCTTCCCATTCATCTTCCAGTCTTCTAAAAGGCATATAAAGATCCTCACTTTTTTGGTTAAAGCAAGTGGAAAATGGTTAATTATGACAAGCCATCCACATCTAGGTGCTCTAGCTTAAGGTAGGATTTAAAGTCATACTTTGCAGAAATACGGTTATCTTGAAAATCTTCCTTCTGGTTCTTTCATATTTGCTAAACATGGCAAAGAGGCTAGATCCATGATTATTTTTAAAGTGTCATCCAATAGCTTAAGGTTGTAAGTGGCGAACTTCACTGATTACAGCTAGGCTCTTGTATCCTGTAATAGTTAAGTTGCTTTTGGCTCTTATAAGCAACTTTATTATAATATTATAAGGTAATTCAACCCCTCTTTGTCCATATAAACTAAGATGTCACCCATAACCATGTCACTGGCTTTAGTGTAAACGTACAAGGTCTTCATATAGCTTGGGTATATCAGAATTGGGGCTTCCATTAATCTTTGTTTGGATTTAATTGAAGGCATCTACTGTTCTTGTTCTGAAGTGAAAAGTACTCATTTATTCAGAAGGTGCATAAGTGGCACCGTGATTTCATCAAAGTTTAGAAAAAATTAGCAATAGTAGCCTACCATGCTTACAAACACTTGAACGTCTTTCATTAAGGAGAACACATCCTGACAATGGCTTTAACCTTCCCTTGTTGGGTCTTGATTCCTCTTTTGTTTACTTTATGGCCATGGACTTCTATCTGACGCTTTAAAAATGAGCACATGCTTTTTTCAATTTTTAATGTTCTCTCTTGAGCGAGTAAAGACATCATTCAGGTGTTCCAGAGAATCCCTAATATCTTGCTAATATTGTGATGTTATCTAAGTTAATAATTAAGGTCATATCTTCATATCGCTATAATTTCTATCCATAGATTGCTGGAACGTAGTTGAGGAATTGCACAATCCCTGTGGCATACATTTTAATTTTTATTCCCTAAGTGGTTATCAACGCACACTTCTTCTGGTCTTTTATGAGAAAGCTCTATCTGCCAGTATCCAATGACCAGGGCTATTGTGTAAAAGTAGGCGCAATTCTATGAGTTAATCAAATCATTGTCAATGAGCGTTAATGGGTATAAAGTTTACCTAATTAGGTAGTTAAGTCTCATATAACCTATTACTATTCTTTGTGTCTCATTTTTCTTCCGCACTAGTAGGAGAGGCGACACCCAAGGACTCTTGGAGGGCGTACTAGCCATCAATCTATATGTTTTTGCGGTTCTTTGCAAATGACTTCTTATTTACTCTTGGGTAGTGTTAAGGAATTAATCAAGGTGATATGACACTTCCAGTATTTCCCTTGTGATCTTTTCCCATAAAAAAGCCATTATAGCTGGGTCCACAGCTGAAAATTGTCTCTATACTAATCTAAGAGTACATATAGTTCCCATTCTCCTTGTTTAGTTGGCTCTTTCAGCATCATAATTTGTCAATGATGAGAAATGGTGTAAATTAATCCAATGTGAGCGTAGCAATAAATCTCTTTTTGTTATGGTTTACCTTTATTAGTCCACCATGTCGCTATATAATGTTCCCAAATAAGATTTTATCTACTCTTTGGCATGTTAAATCATAAAATTCTGGCATAATTTTAGGTTCCTTGTCCCTAAACCTTAAGACAATATTTCTCAAGCATAGTTTGTTCCACTATATTAATACTGATGCTGACCAGCATAAGCTTTTTTTTCTAGGTACTAATCCATCTCCTCACTGGGTTATAAAAGAAAATTGACTCTGCTTTACTATTGGTGGTAGCTGCTTTGTTCCCTATGTCTTCAGCATATAATTTACTGGATAAATTTATAATCAGTAACTAGGCATATTCACTTCTTCCGCTCCTTCTTCTCATCATCTTGAAACACAAGTGGAATCTATTAATTTAGTGGATTGGCTGAACTCTAATTGAAGTTGATAATTTCTCCAAACTTAGCTAGCAACAGCGATCCTATGTGGATAATAATGGTCTTTCTCAAGTTCCACAGACAGAGCATACAAGACAATGATTCAAATTATAAGAGCATTGCATAATATGCTCCTGGTGCTTTTGTTGGCTAACGCCCAACAGTTTTGAAGTTGGCCTAAAAATCAATGTCTATTGCAAAATTTCAATACCTTCATAAGCTTGGAAAAATATGAGTAGATTGGAGCGCTGGTATCCATTACTGCTAACATTTTGACTTTATCTATGGAAACTTCACTTTCATACTACTCTTTCCAATAGGTATGGCCGCAGTAAAAGTTACATTAACTGTTTGACTATTTTCTCCTAACTTTTTCAAAGAAACGGACTTCTTGCAAGCCTTGGATGAATTATGTCCTTCATTTTCAATCTTTTTAAATGCAGCTATAATTAATTTTTGCCTTATATTGCATAGTCTACAATATGAGTGAGATTGGAAGCTTGGGCTAAGTAAGACTGTTCTGAAACTTACAATTCGCTTAGTTTGGTCTTAAGTAGGCGAACATAACCACTAATATTGGGTCTTTGGTGACATAGTATCTTGAATCACTATCAAACCAGGCACCTCCTCATCAATTCCGTTTTTAAGTTGTTTGATTTAAATGACTTCTCCAGCGACCACTTCTTTAAAGTTTCCTTCTTTTCTTTCTTTAGTTTGGGACAATGACTACATGAAGTTCCCATATTGTTGACAGTTTAACATTTTATATTGACAGAATTTGGGTTTTATTGTTCAACTGGTCAATATGCCTTCTCATTAGGTTTTTCTTATGGCTCTGAGTAAAGTAAACATCCTTTAAGTCAAGGCGACTTAGCTTAATAAGCTAATTTCTTGACTTCATTTTATACATAACTTTAATTTCAAATAAGTCTTTTTTGTTGAACTTCCGGGTTTAGTAGTTTTCATGGAAAGAGTCATATTCATCAGGAGTTGCAGATGTGATTTTAGAGAGAACTTGGTAAAACATTCTTTGTGGAAACTAGATGCAAGGCCCCAGTGTCCAAAGCTGTTGGGCCTTGAGGTAATAGTGTTTGCATAGTTCACAACTGAGTAATCTTTCTACATTCTTATAGTAAGGAAATCTTGCTTCTTGCTTTAAACATCCTGCACTCTTTTGAGCTCATCATGATAATCTCTTTGACTTTGGCCAAGTGTGTTATGTCAAGGAGTGGCTTTAAGGAGCTTCTGTGCTTCTCTACTCGTGCATTCTTGAACATGGCGAGCTTTCTGCTTGTCAGTGGCTCCATCTATGCTAATCTCTTATAGCTGTATTTCTGTCTATAGTATTTTCATCAGGAGAAAAAGTCTTATAATATAGACAAAAAATGGGATCTTCTTCAGATTATAATATTAGATAAAACAGTTTGTAAGCCCATAGTTGTTTTTTGGTGCTAGTATTGCGTTCTCACAAATTAGGTAGTGGTCTAAGAAAAGGAAGACGCCTAACTTTGCATATTCTTCATATTTTGTCATAAATGATCTGACTAACCATTGTAAATTTCCACCTTGGTATGTGTGTTACCGCTATGTACAGTTTCGCCATTTACTTCACTAATAAATTTACTCTATTATCAACTGATGCAAGGCCAGCTCTCTAATCCACTTTTTCACTGATAGCAGTCTGACTATTACAGTAAACTTATCAAATGAGATACTTGATGCCTCAACTCATTAAGTAAATTAAACATACTCTCCAGATCTCTTTCTTCTGTAAGTTACTCTCCATGGACACTTACATTGTTTTTATAAAAATCTCAACATTCTCAAGATGGCACCCCATTTAGTGGGCACCAGTTATTTCTGAGCTGCCCTGCTTGCTCAAGAGCGCTTATTGAGATTGAGCCAGTTGTAGTAAGTTGTTTTATTTTTCACAGTGTGCGTCACTATGAATTAAGAGATTCTCTTTCTCTAGTACATGAAAATATATACTCATGTTATCAAGCGCATTTAACCAGGTTAAATTTTAAAATATTATTAATAATGGCTGTTCTTAAGTGCATAGGAGCTCCTCTCAGCCTGTTCTATTAAAAGGCAAAGGCTTAACTTTTTAGGGTAATTTTTTTGACTTTTAGCGTTATCATAGCACCAAAATAAACAGCAATAAAAGCATATTATGTGAAAGAGATTATTCAAAATAATTAAAAAATTATGCACAGTTAATGGGTAATTTAGGGTGGCTCAAGTAGGACTTGGAGAATAATCTTTCTGTATCGTGTAAAATGGAAACTTTATATTTAATTTAATCTCAGGCTGATGGAGTCTAAATCCCCTGTTTTTTATAACATTTTGTTTTTCCAAAAGTTATTTCTATAGCTTCTGGTGTGTTATAATTATGTCTTCACTATTTTTATCCTGACTGTGGCTTCTATGGCACTCATGGCTCTTACAGCTATCCATGTGGACTGTTTTGCGCTACAGTTTTTTTCATGAAATTAATTTGTTTCCCAATTTGGTAAAAGCATTATTAGATGGAGTCATTCAAATGGGATAGCTCTATTAGATTAGAGTAATTGTAATTCAACCATTATAGGCGAGAGAACCCAAGGGCATAAAAGAGCTTCTTTAAAGCTTTATTTGCTATGTCAGGAGCATGCTCATTTTGACCAACATTATACTAAGGGCGTTTTCTGACTTTATCAATACCAGTCTGTAAGTTTATCTTGGAGGTTGAGAAGTATAGAAAGGGTCTCTGTCGTCAGGCTTTTTATATTAATCAAAGTACACTAAAGGGCTACAAAATCGTGAGAGTTATTTTGATTACTGGATGTACTAGGAGAAACTCAATCGTTATTCTGGCCAGATATAATTTTAGTGCCAGTGTTAGTATTGTTATTAGTATCAGTATTAGTATTAGATAATTTGGTATTTTAGGAAGGGGTCTTTCCATAAAGCGATACATTACCCTTTATTTAAGCTTTATTCACATTAAGCTGTCAATGTGGCTATAATAATTTAATTGGTGAACTTTTAGAATAAGGGTCATTGTTAATAAATCTCTTAACTAAAATATTAGAAAGGATACCAAACGTTTTTTATTTTTGTAGATTACAGCTACATTAGTATCAGTTATTAATACTAAGAGCTTTTATCATCATCACTTAGAGAACAGCTCATAATATTGTAATATCTGGTTGGGTCTTTAACTGATATAATGAGGATACGCATATCATCATTGCTTTGAAAAAAACTAAAATTTATTTTTTGCACAAAATTTAGTTTACTTGGAAGAAACATACCCTTTTAGTAAGATCTTAAATAGTAGTGAATTGTCAGGAAGAGTATATGTAAAAGTATTTTATATGAAGAATGGATGATGATTAACTCTACTAGAGATTTACCAACAAATAAAAAGCTAAGTAGCCATATTAGTTATATTGTACAATGTATACTTAATATAAGAGGGTCACAATGGTTCAAAGTAACTCTTGAGGCAACTTAATCTGAAGATAAAGATCACATGAGTAGTGATCGAGATATTTATATTAAAAAGTAATAATATCTGAAATGACAGCATGTTGAAGCTAGACCTATAATTGTCCCTCTTCCTGAATATTAGATTTCACTCATATCAAGCATTGCACGTTTCAAAAGAATCTTATCATGTTACTACTTAGTAATAATGATGAGCTAAAAGGGTTGCTGACGCTCAAAAACTGATAAATTTTTAGCCTATATATTGTCTCTTTAGAAAGTTAGACTGTGGACTCTAACAATAAACACAGGTAAAGAGTTCAGTTAGAAAAAACCTATATTGCACCTTTAAGACTTTACATCCCATATAAATGGTCATATCTATACAGGTGTGTTATTGCATATAGAAAATTATAATTTTGGTAAGATTTTTAGAGAAATTTGAATAATATTTTATATTAATCATAAATTGAATCATGTGGACTGATTCAGATATATGGGTAGGGATGGTATTATGTATGTCTGTATGTATTGCACATATAATATAAGAAATGTCATAATATGCAGTGGGATGCTTTAATAAGGTTCTTGATAAAAACTAATTTTCAATAAATTAAAATTCATCTAGATATAGAGTTGCTTAAAACTTAAATATAAGTTGATGGCTTACAATTAATAATTATGTTACACAACAGGTTTTTCAGAAAATTAAATCTCCTCAATTAATGATCATTTTCATATTTATATAAGATTGCCTAATTAGGGGACGTAATCTGCCAGAAACTGATTAAAAACTAGAATAATTGATCTGAAACTCAATGTTAAATACTTGTGTTAATGTGAATTTATTCTCTTTGCTACTTATGTTATTTTATCTCCAAAAAGGTAGCTACTTTTGTCATTTTTATATATAAAGTATCTATATAAATTAAAGTTGCATTATAAGGCAATTGAAATTTTTATAATAACTTAAGTAAGACTTTTAGTGAGCAATAATAACCCCTAATAGATTCTTTACATGATAAACAGCACTTATGGTAAATTTCAGAGTTTTGGATAATAGTTTATAAGCTATATTGGCACATAAACGAGTTATAATCTGGGTTGAGATTCAAGTTAATTTTCACTATATAGAAAAGAGATGTAACAATTTTAACAGCTTTTATAAATTATACTACAACTAATACGCCCCATGGTGACTTCTTGCATAAGATTTGCACAAAAATCTCATAATAGCCACGGTAGCCTTAACTGCAAGAACTTTATCACTGATAATTAGATGACTAAGTTTTATCACAGATATAAAGTATAAATCTGTTTCAGGCTAGTAAATCAAAAAAAGAAATAATAAGCTACAATAAGTTGGAGTTTGCTTTTTTATTTTATATTATAGGGTAATACGGTATTAAATGGTTGATCTTATTTACAAGTACTAGTTTTTTCTATCTAGTAGGTTTAGCTTATGTTTCTGATATATCTAGGTTTTAATCAGGTGTGTTTAGTATTAAGGATTGGGGCAGTTTAATAGCAATTTTGAAATGGGTGGTAATCTTGATGAACTAAGGGAAAGGTTTAATAGCTGTTAATTATGCTCTAGACTGTAGCATATAGTTACAATGGAGTAAAGGACAGGTGTACAACGTTTGTATGCTGCCAAAACATTACATTAAAGTGGTAGGTATAACATAGAAACATTATGCTTTCCATGCCTATTTTACATTCATTGCTATCATCCAGTGTCATCATTCCATTCAGTTATAATATAAATTGAGGACTTTTAATAAACTTCATTAACAATAAAGAAAATTCCTGAAATACAAAAATCATTAGATACTCCAAAAAACATTGAGCATGTAAAAGTTGCAATCAGAAGAATAAAAAATCATTTAAGATACCAGCATAAAAACACTTCAGAATTTTCGCCAGAACATTAAGACATATGTACAATTGTCTTCACTATAACCCATACAAAATGATTGTTCAAGCTCTCAATGAAGTAAATTACATTACCTAAAGACATTGATGTAAAGAGCTCTTTATTTTTGATTGAACAAGATGAGAATATTATACACAGCATTTATGTTAGTGATTTGGACCATTTACAACTTGTCAGACGTTCAAGGTGCCACAGAATGACTTGGCTTCCAATGAGGTTTTTGAATACCCACAATAGCTTCCATAGTCCGCATGACAATGCCATTCTGAGTATTTGAGAGTAGGATTTACTTGAGGACAGGAGAGGAAAGTATTGATCTATAACATCAATGCAATTAGAAACACTAAGCTAATAATTGGCATCAATCTTTTCCACACCCCTCACAATGAGGAGAGGATGCCTTGTTTTGCAGGGAGCGGCTGTGTCTGCATTTTTGGATGGGCCTATAATCATAGTTAGCCTGGATGCGCACTCAGTAATGTAGGGACAGCTGCTGTATCTCCAGTTTTGACTTTCTTGGTATCCTTTTCTACATTATAATATTTCTAAGTTATTTTCTACAAATTTGGTTTTTGTATGGAGATCAAAATATAAATCTGGATGTTTGATTTGAGGCGGTTTGTTATACATATTACCTTGGGTGGGTGGTGAGGCAGCTCTTTGAGATGAGTTCCTTGGCTCTTTTCATTTAGGGATGCCAACACTGTGAATACTAGGGAAACAGCCCCTGTAATTACCAAAATCAACACTTGGAGCTCTCCATAGTTTGCATCAGTTTTATCAAAGAGGGAAGAATATTTAAACCTAATAAAAAATATAAAGCTTTTTTTGTTTTTGAAATTATTAATACACTAAAGAAACTACAAAATAACCTAAAACTCTTCTATAGAAAGAGTGCTGGGCTTTTATATTGATATGTGGATGAGGGGATGACTTGCAAACTTCTATGAAAAATGAGCGGTGATCAAAAATTTCCAATGTTGCCAATAAATAATTCTAATTGGTTTTTAAGGTTTTTTATTCTTTGGGGCCTTCAAAATTGGACGTGGTAGATTGCTTGTCCAAAGCTTTTACTTGGATAATTCAACAGCTTTTGATGGCGCTGACTTTATAATTTTAATCTCCTATAGTGTAGCCTCATTTGTAAAAGTTTCTCAATCATTGCATCTGTGGGACAAATTATTTGTTTTCCTAAGGATTCTTTCTTAATTGTGTATGGCGATTATGCCTTTTTGGGAAATTTATTCACAAAAAACTAGTTTGCATGCACTCTTGTTAATAATGCCCTTAATTTTGTCAGGTATGCCTTGGCAGATTTAGCAATATTTAAAGGATTAGTATTTCCATTAAGTAGGGCAAGTTGAGGTATTTCTTGGGGGCGGCCACTCGTTGCTCATCAAGAGTGTACCCTAAGTCCTCTATTTTCTCCAGCAGTAGTGCTTTCAGAGTTCTCTCTATTCAAATTGAAAGGGACGTAGCATCCTGTCCAGCCTAATGTCCATGGTGGGGACCATTGCGCAACTGTCTGATAATGTAAATTAAACAAAAAAAATTGATTTTGGATTGATTTGAATCCTTGACAACTTCATCATCAGCCTTTCCATTCCATGAAGTTTACATTGTAGTGCACAATGTCATATTTAGAGATTGTAGGACCCTAATTTTTTATAAAGCTCTTATAAATGGTTTGCCCATGATTTTGAGAGAGATATTTATACATGGTATAAAATATTTACTTTTACAACTTGATCACTACAATACAATTAAGGAGACAGCTATTAACATAGAGGAGCTACCTGTAAGGTCTTCTGTCAAAGCTATTAAGCTTTACAGGAACTTTCACTCCTTTAGAACTAATAGGGGCACTAACCTTAGGTCTTTGCCTCTTTATAAGCCTTTTATGACATGAAGCATAACTTATATGAAAGTTGAGTGGAGGCTGTTCCCCCTGTATAGCCCTCCTCACTTCATATCAAACCTCAATCCAAAAAAATTTAAAATCACTGACTCTGAAGAATATTATGTGCAAAAATTTAGGCAGCTCTGCATTGATCTTAAACTATTATTTAAATTATGAATTATTATCGTAATGCTCTTTCCCAAACAAGTGGCTAGATTAGGAGCTTCCTCCTTTGGAAACTTTGATGCCTAGGACACCCCTAAGTAAAATATACAAGGTAAATTTGGTAAAACAATGTTTTGAACAGAAAGGATTTACCATGATAAATTACCACATCAATAAGTACTAAAGCTTTTTAAGGTAACTTTGGTAATTGAAAACTAAAGTCTGCCAATTAAGACCCAAAGTTGGTAATTAAAACCCCAAAATGAATCAATCAATATTCTTGAAGTTAAGTTAAAAGGCGCTCAAACCTTAAAAAGGCTCTTCGCCATACATTAGTCATCAACCCAATAGCCTGCACGTTGTAGGTTGCTGTGTTATCTTTTTTATCTATCTTCAATAAAATTATTTCAAAGATTGATTTTTTCCTCAAGTTTCAAACCTTTTAGATTTATCATCCCATTACTCACTTAATAAAGTCTACGGTTGGGAAGCACCCCTGCGGTCTGTTGTTGGTTGTGGACATATCCCCATCTTCTTCTGGTTTGATCCTCAATGTACAGAATATGCAAGAATCTAGAGTAGATACCTTTATCATACACACTACTACTCCCAATCTTACTCAAAATCTAGACCAAACGCTCAACTTCCTCCACATCTTATCAGAAAAACAATATCATGTGGCCTGATAATTCTGGGTTGGCTGCTTAATCATCCACAATGGAAGCCAGGTATTTATTTGTTACGCCAGTTCCGTGACATCACCAGCCTAACAGTGAGAGTAAGCAATAATGTTATAATAAAACCATTGGCCTTTGCTTAACTATGTTAATTAAATGCTGATCCTCTAATTAGGGGTTGTAGAGTATTCCAACTAGAAAAATAGAGTGGTTCTGATGCAATATAATTGTGATTCAATCATAATTGAGTTATTATCTGATTGCTACCCAATGTTGCAAGTTCATCGCTGCAGCTTTTGTTTTCCCTATTGAAAATATCTTCTTGGCACTTTTTGCCTTCTTAGAATAAACTTGGTACTTTAACCTCCTAACAATGCACAACATAATCCTAGAAAACCTCTCCCTTGAAGTTATCAGCACCAAGGTATCCTCTTTAGAAGTGTTCTTTTTGAGCAGATCACAAACTGGCATATTGATGACTTCTGCTTATTTCTGATCCCATACTGGTTACTAGTCTCTTAACTTATATCAAAAATAAGTGAAAAAATAATCAAATTTTTGAGAATTTGTTGTAAAAGTCTTATTAACTAAAATAATGAAGTATTTTATGCTTTGCAAAATACAGAATAATCAATCTAGTCTAAAGATTAGGCTATTAACTATGAGGTGTGGCAGAAAAGTAATGAGACTGATTTTTTACTTACCAAAGTTTTTATTTTTTCAAACATCAATCTTATCCCCTTCAAAGTAGTTCCCTTGGGCAGCTACACACCTAAGGAGACGTTGTTCCCACTGTTGGTAGCAGCTCTGGAAGTCTTCAACTGGTATGGTCTGTAGCATGTCTGTTACACTCTTTTGGATGTTTTCTAAAGTCCCTAAATGCCGTCCTTTGAGGACATTTTTCAGTTTAGGAAATAGGAAAAAGTCACAGGGACTGAGGTCAGGTGAATAGGGGGGCTGGGGAACCATAGGAATGCCTTTTGAGGTCAAAAATTCTGTGACAGAGAGGGCAGTGTGACATGGGGCGTTGTCATGATGGAGCATCCATTTGTCTACAATGTCCGGTCTCACACAAATGCCCCTTTTTCTGAGCCTTTCAAGGACGTCTTTATAAAAAACTTGGTTGACAGTTTGTCCTGGAGGAACAAATTCTTTGTGGACAATTCCCCTTCTGTCAAAAAAACAAATCAGCATTGATTTGATCTTTGATTTGCTCATTTGAGCTTTCTTTGGTCAAGGAGAACTCGCAGTGTGCCACTCCTCACTTTGCCTCTTGGTCTCAGTATTGTATTGAAAAATCCATGATTCATCACCTGTGATTACACGACTAAAGAAATCTTGCTCATTGGCGATTCTGTCAAGAAGATCAAGACACTTGTTTTTTTGATTGTCCTTCTGCTCAATTGTGAGATTTGTTGGCACCATTTTGGCACAGACCTTTCGCATGTGCAAATGTTCAGTCAAAATTTGATGAATGGTATATCTGTTCAAATTTAATTCTTCACTCAACATTCTTAATGTTAATCGATGGTCTGATCTCACAAGAGTGTTCACACATTCAATGTTTTCATTGGTTTTAGAAGTTGAAGGCCTCCCTGAGCGGTGTTCATCTTCAACATGTTCTCTGCCTTCCAAAAATGATTTTATGCCAGCGAAAAACTTGAGCTCGGGATAAAGAATGTCATCCATACACTTGTTTTAACTTTTCAAACATCACACTTGCCGATTCTCCAAGATTAACACAAAATTTAATGGCACAACGTTGCTCCAAATTACGCTGTTCCATTTTGCGTGACGCACAACCAAAACACAACTTCTAAATAGCAGTCACAACAATCACGTAGTTAATGGAAGGAGTTGAAACTCGCACTAAGAAATGGGAGGGGGCTGATACACGTGCTCTGTCAAGGACAACAGTGCAGCGTTGCCAGATTGCTTGCAGTGTTCCCAGTCTCATTACTTTTCTGCCACACTTCATATATTGTAGTCTTATCAAAAACTTCTGGTTAGACGCTTTTTAATCTTAGCTTTAGTTGTAACTTCCATCTGTCTAAGTTCCAGAATGCGTGAGCTTACTCTCTCATTAATATCTCTTGACCAGATTGTTGAGTTTCACCTTATATAATCATCACCTCTTAATCAGGGGTGTAAATATTGCTTTCTGTTACCAACATATTATTCTTTATGGAATTGATAATTAAAGATTCAGTTGGTCACGCCATCTCAAAGTGTATAGATTTAAGGTCTCAAACAACAATGGAGATTGCTCACTTGCCTGATTTAGTGATATTTGTATTGACAGGTTGGCAGGGAATATTGCACCAGATGAGATATTAGTGTTACTCCTTTCATCTGCATTATTGGTTTAGATCTTTTATCATTAAGTGGTTGCAAGTTGTCTTGCCCCCATAGGTATAAAAGGGGCTTAAAATATGTTGTTGTCAGTGTCATCAGTTATAAATAATCTCATACACATCTGTAATATCTTTGGTAACGTCATCTTCACTATATAAAAATTTTAGGATGTCCAAGTCAATAGAAGGTGTTTATTTCTTCCCTCTGCAACTCAATCTATATTACTGAAACTTGGTTATTATAGGCCGTTGGAAGTTGTTGAGAATTTAACTAGAATATGCTTTTTCCAGTGTTTTCTGATGCTAGTGGATTAGTTGGTGGATGATCCATGATAATATTTACTATTATCAATGGGTTTAGGCTTCTGAGGAAGGAAGCTCCAGGTGAATATTTAAGATTAATTTGTTGGTCAAGACTTCTTAAATTTGTTGGAAATGATACCCAATAGTTTACCAGCTTGAGATCAGGATCGCCTAGCATAAGAAATTGAATCAAAGGAAGTTCAAGACAAAATATGACGAAACTGCAGGTCAATGAATGCAAAGCTACTTTCTGGCAGCAAATGCCAATGATATTAATAGGAGGGCACTAAGGTGCCAGAATACTATATATGTATGAGATTATTTCCCTAATAATATCTTGTCCTTGGTATACTAGATCTTATCAGTAGTTGGTTTTAGTTAGTATAGGATAGAAGTGCCTAGATATTATAGTGAATAACGGTCAAGCGTTAGCTGCACCATATCAGCTCAGATTAATGTTCTCTGTCATCATACAGGGAAATCATATTATGCTAAGGAATAAACTCTCATAAGCCTGTGAAGTGGCCACTTTTCAACAAAAAAGGTACCTTCCCAAGGTTGAGGAATTACTTCTTGATATATTCTAGGCTTCATCCATGATAGTTGTTAGCGTTTGGTTTAAATCATGTCATATATTGAAAAAGGGTATATCCCATAGCCTCCTCATTTACCTGACCTCATAGTTTGTGACATTTCCTTTGGGGCTATTTTAAGGGTAATTTACCAGAAACCCATTGAGAATTATTAAGACTTTAATGGTAAGAGATTCAATATGAAGTGGCTTAGATCCAACAGGAAATTCTTTATAATGTGATGTCAAACTTTAATATCCATCTTTAACTAAGTTCTAATTTAAACGTACGTCATCTTTCAACTGTAATTTTAAAAATATTTTTAATCTTACATTTTAAACGCTTTAAATATAAAGTAATGGGTGAAAATAAAGTTGGTAGATACTTTATATTTTTTAGTTTACAGTTATTATTAAATTGTCATTATTCTTCTACACCCTTTACTTTTAATCCGAGGCAAGCTTAAGGAATCATTATTATATTAAAATATAGAGTTTTACAGGCCAATTTCTATCCATTAAAGGCTAATTCACATATGTTTCATTAATTGTTGCATCCATTACAAGCCAATTCCTATATCTTTAAAAGATTTTTGCATCTTTAAATAATAAAAACTCTTAAGAATATATGAAATGAACTGCAATGGCTGCAAAAATCAATTAAAATTATACAAATTACCCTGTAATAGATGCAAAAATTAATGAAATTATGCGAATTAGCCTGGAAATCCCTGTAAACCCAAGCACATTATCTTATACTTTGAATGATAATCTTTTAGTCTACTCTAAAAATCTTATCTTATTTTAATCTCAATAAAAGTTGTTGTTATATGACTATTAAATAGCCCTCAAGGCCAACCTTTTGGATCTAATTTATTTAACTACATATACCTTACTTTTCAATGAGGTTGACTAAACCTTCTAGGAACTTTAGGACTTCCAGTATTTAGGTTATCTAAATGTCTAGTCACATTCTTAGCTGTCCTCCACTAGTTTTAAGTGTCTGGTTAGAGTTTTCTCACATCCTAACCTAAAGTTAAAACTGGCTGAGCCACTAAAAGTAGGTCTCTCAGATGTCCATAGGCATCAAAGTATAAGTTAAGTTTGATGTTTCCTCGTCAATTTTCCTTAATTTAACTAAATTTCCCAAACACCTGAACTCGGTTCTTAAGTCTACGCTTACCTACCAGAATAAAGTTTTGAGAACTATTCTATCAGTAAATTATATTTGTTGTTTTGAATGAGAGGATCAGGAATTTGTAATGGACTGGAAAAACCCCTGTTCTGACCGCCGTAATTTTACATATTTCTTTGGTGCACTGACAAGAAACCAAGGTGGCCTAACTGAGTAGAGAGAGGTTTGAGGCACTGACAAGCAGCCAAACATTCACCTATCATTGGTTGGCTATGCAAAGTCCTCTGTGTAAATGGTCCAAACCACGTGAAAGCTTCCTCAAACAGAAACATCTGAAAAATACCACAGGTATGTGAGGTATGCAAACCCTGAAACATCCTTTATTTTATTCAGAATCTTAAAAACCAAGGTGCCCACCAACCAGAGCTTGTCTGGGGAGCAACAGACAATGCTCCCCAGGAAGGGAAATGCTAGGGTCCTCATAGAATTCTGAAGTGAACTTTGGAAGGTGCTGGCGCACCTTATAAAGGCAGCACTTTAGGGACCTCACCTGAGCTATCAATTAGGCTCACACAAGCCTAATCACCAGCTCAGGTGAGGCACAACCCAGCGTCCAAAACAACCAAACCAAAAATGCTTTAGAGCGATCCAACTCAGATTTGGAAAATCTGAATATGAGTCAGAATGTAACAAACAAGACAAGCTCGTCCATTACATCACCCTCTGCATAGAGGGAAATTCCTCCCTGAAGAGGGGCCCCTTGGCGGAAGGCTACCACAATGAGGGCTTCCTGGGGTGAGTTACCTTGATCCCCAGGAAAATTAGCGTGGATAAACTCTGAGCCTCTTGAAGAAACACAGATGGCAGGATCAAATTGCCACTTGGCTGCCAGAATCAGCCCACCCGGCATGAGGATGCATGCCCAGCACATGACTGTGTTGCTCCCCCCTCCCAGGCTCCCTTTGGCAATGGTCTTCCCATATCAACCAGAAAGGCGCTTTTGTCAAAGAAAATGAGAGGGGTGCGTGGTCCAGCGCGGCTGGACACCCAACCCCTTTCTGAGCGGACCATCTGTGGGGTGAGGGAGCCCTTCTGGGACAGGTCCCCTCAATGCCACTGATCCCTGGTGAGCGGGAGGCCCCACAAGGAAATCGAACCAATGGTCACTTCAAGTCCAGGGTTGGCCATCAGTCACCAGCTCTCACTGGTACTGGTTTCTTGACAAGTGGGACCACGTGACCAATGAGGTTAGTCCAAACTGGGAATCAGCAGCGTGCATCACACATTGACTTCAGAATAATGTAATGGACTGGAAAAACCCCGGTTCTGACTGCCATAATTTTACATATTGCATTGGTGCACTGACAAGCAACCAAAGCGGCCTAACCGAGTAAGGAGAGGTTTGGGGCACCAACAAGCAGCCAAACATTTACCTCTCATTGGTTGGCTATGCAAAGTCCTCTGTGTGGATGGTCCAACCCAACCACGTGAAAGCTTCCTCAAAATGGAAACACCTGAAAAAGACCACAGGTATATGAGGTATGCAAATCCCAAAACATCCTTTATTTTTATCCAGGAACATAAAAACCAAAGGTTCCCGCCAACCAGAGCTCGTCTGGGGAGTAACTGACAATGCTCCTCAAGAAGGTAAATGCTAGGGTCCTCATAGAATTCTAGAGTGAACTTCAGAAGGTGCTGGTGTGCCTTATAAAGGCAGTGCTTTAGGGACCTCACCTGAGCTATTCATTAATCTCACACAAGCCTAATCTACAGCTTGGGTGAGACACAACCCAGTGTCTGAAACAACTAAACCAAAGATGGTTTTAGTGATCCAACTCATATTTTAATTTTCCAAATCTGAGTTGGAATGTAATAAACAAGATAAACTCGTCCATTACAGAATTGGTATCTAATAAATAAGCATAAATAATAAAAACTGTACATCTCAGCTTAAATTTTATATGAGCCCTAATGTTGCTCTTACATATAAAAAGTAAAATATGTGTGATTGGTGTTAGTTATTTTTGGGAAAACAAATTGATTATTAAACTAAAATAGTAAACTAAAATCCACCAGCTATGTTACATTTTAGGATTGTATGAAATCAACCTGACGTTACCAGCAATTAGCAAGTGTAATCTTTTATCTTAGAGGATAAATACTGGCTTAAATTTATTGTTATAAGAATTCTAATGATTTTAAAACAATCATTAGATAAATGTTAGTTTTTGCTGGCATTGTTGTTTTTTATTCATAAGCTTCTTGTTTTATGGCTTAAATTTAAATATTGTAATTAAATTTTTGATAAATACTTTCAAGATTCAGTGCACTGCAAAATTGGTAAATTCCTCACCTCTGGTAGAATTGAGGAAATATAATCAAAGTGTGAGATTTATTAACACAAAATGAGTCTATCTCCAAAAATGACAAAATGACAAATGATCCAATCATCAAAGAGGTGCAAACCAGAGATGACGAAACTTCAAAATGAGATACACTTCTGAAAAGGAAATATACATTTAAGTAACATCAAAAAGGAAAACAATTGAAATGAAACAAACGGTGCCATCAAGCAACCAGTAAATTAAGTCCACCAATGGTAATGAAAATTTGGACTCCACCAAAGCGCACAGGAGCCACAGAGCTAACAACACTAATACCACAGGCTCCACACACTGCCGCAGTGCACAAATTAAAACCTAAAGAAAATGAGTGCATAAGAGAAATC
>JAKSZP010008743.1:0-25193 GCA_022478985.1 Massospora cicadina | reverse complement strand
TGTACTTGAAAACATCATTTACAAACTTGGATGGTCTCAGGTTATTCTGACTGACAATGGAACCAACTTTACCGCCAATGTCCTTGCCAAGCTCAATCAACAAATGGAAGTATGTGGTGTGCTTTCCGCTCCCTATCACCCTGAAACTAATGGGACTGTTGAGCATTCAAACGGGACGTTGGTGAACAGTATCCAGAAATTAACCTCAGCCAAACCATCCTAATGGAGTAAATATCTAAGTTTGGCATTCTTTGCCTACAATATCTCCTACCATTCAGTAACCAGAATGTCCCCGTTTCAAGTATTATATGGTAGACACCCCGCCCTACCAAAGCTGTTATATTTGGCCCTAGAAGATCCCAGTGAAAACACTTACCCTCAGTATGTTGAGAAGCTTGCAGATGCCTTAATCAAACTACAAGCACAAGCCTTCAACAATAGTTTTAATGAGAAAAAGGCCTGACATAAAAAGGACTTAGAGAATCGCTACCCTATGGCCAAATTTGAAGTTAACAATGAAGTTCTGTTTTGCAATACCCACGGATTGGGCCAAATGAAAAAGTTAGATCGCATCTGGGTCAGGCCATTTGAAGTGATTGAGAAAACTTCTAAGTTCATATACACCATCAGGGATATTAGGACTGGCCATATATACAACTGAGTCCATGCAAAATTCCTAAGAAGGTTTAATAAGCGGGCCAATTAAGAAAAGAAAAAGTTAAAAAAATATAAAAACATAAAAATACAAAACCAAAACCAAAACCAAAACTCAAAAAACAAAAAAATACTTATAGTTCTATACTAATTAATATTAGTTTGCACTTGAGGTTGGGGAGGGAATCCAACTTCAGACTTGACAGGCATTTAGCCCATCATTCTTCAGACCCATCAGCTGGTCCAGCCAAAGTTACCAAATTGAAAAACCAACTATATCTTGTCAGATGTTTGGACCAATAAGAAAAGTCCAAAATAGGGTAATTGGAATATTAGGGATTATGTTTGAGTCAAGAGGGGGGAAATGTCAGATTCTGGTGGTTGACTCAAAAATAAACCTTTGACAACCATCAGATTGGGCCAAATACCCTTTCAACGCTTGAGCTAACGCCTATTGCAATTATACAATTTGGGCGATGATCTCAATGACAATAGATCAAGTATTTTATCAAGCGTTCAGCCTGAATATTCTCACATATTATGCTGATTCTGATGCATCAAATATTGGCAATTGGTCCCAATTATCAAAACACAATCAATTCAATCATATACAAAATAATTCAGGGGATGACCCAAAGTTAACGTCTGAAAATCCCGTGGACTTCAGATGAACAAAAACGTAATCAATTTCCTGCATGAGGGCAAAATATGTATGTCAATATGCATAATTGGCACAATAGCACTTATGTGGACCGCCCAAAAGGGGTTACTTAGTGCTATTAAGGAAGAGGCCTGCTGACATCCTAATTAGGGGTGCGTCATTTTCCTCAATTGAGGCCAAAATTTCACCGGTGTGTTTTGTCAGCAGTAAAACAAAACTGAAATCCTGAAGATCTTAAGACAACTTTGCATGCTTTTATCGCAATTTTTGTATCTGAAATCCTCCCAATTTTGAGAGTATTTTGCCGCCAATGAACCTAAGAAAAAGTTTCAGTTGTAGGCAGAGCTGAGTGGCAAAATAGCTGCTGAAATTTTGTGCTGGAACGTGGCCAGGAGATGCCCTAAAGGTATAAATACTGTCGCCTGGCCTAATGACCATTATCAAATAAATAGCTTCTAATAAAAGTAATATTTATTTTATCCTTTTTCTGGTTTTTTATCCAGAATCCTAACCTTAGAAAAGTGTCAACAAATTGGAAGGACAAAATCCCCAGTTTGTATTTAATCCTGCCTCAAAAGAAGTTCCCAAACCTGAAGTGAAAATTACGTTTGAAATCAGCCAGAAGTTTCAAGACAAATTTAATCTTCCTAGTGAGTTGTTAGACAGTCTGAAATCTGTAAACTACAGGCGCTATAGAGGATCAACCATTGGAACTTTGCCCAAATAGATGTGCAGGATATTAATTTCCAAGCGAGTAATTCTCGGATTTTGACAGACACCATCAGCACCTGGGTAGAGGTGAAGCAAGCACTCAATGAGGAATTTGGATCCCTACAAAGTTTAAACATGCAAAAACATGCCTTTATGTGCCTTAGCCTACAACAGGGCAAATCCATCACTTCTTTTTCAGAACGCTTTTACAAATAAAGCTTAACCATTATTGCTTGCTAAAATGCACCCTTAGACGAAGCTATTGCAGCTATCTTGACTGGTTAGGCGTCCCATTCCTCCTTGGCAATGCATCTCTCCTCTATAAAGAGTTCAAAAAAAGTACGCGATATCATGGAAGCCTTGTTAAAGGTGGCTGATATCTATGAACTTGACCCTATGCAAGGGTCTCCTGAGCCAAGCATCTACGCCGACTAGTTTAGCCTCTACTATGCCTGCTTCCCTCTAGAAATCTGCTCCTACAAAGTTGTCATCACAAACTGCTTTCTCTTCACATAATGATAATTAAATGGCAATGACTGTGATGGGGAAATTATCCCCTTCGCCTTCAGCTCAAAAAGCTCAATTGGTGAAAGAAGCCGTCCCTTTGCCTTGCCCCTTGTCTTCTTCAGCGCGGCCATCTCATGTGGTTTCAAAGACTGCTCTTCAGTCTAAACTTCTTTATTGGGTACCAATCGCTTCCACTAATAATGGGTTATATGACCAGTACACAAAAGCTAAAATACCTGTTCCACATTAACACACAGCCAGTGATTGAACCAAAGGTAATCTAGTTAAAGCATCCACTTCTACAATGCTATCTCCCTCAACCTCTAATCCAGCCAACTCTAGTCTGAAACCTGTCTCCATGAGGTAGCACAAACCCCCTACTTTGAAAGTCGAAAATTGAGCCATGACAATTCCAACGCCTTTCCCAAAAGTTAATAAGATGGAGGAGCAACCCCAGGACCTATTATGCCATAAGGAAATCCCTGAACCTAAATCACCCCTATGGGCTCCCTAACATGCATCAATAATCCCTCTGATGACGAATCTGAAGGGGTGGTGATGATGTGGGTCATTATGTTTAGGAGCCTCAAGTGAAGTGGAGGTACCTGACCAATTAATCCTGGAGAGAGTGGATTGGGCTATTAATACCCCACTGAATATATCTTTATCAGGTGTTGAGAGGCCTGGAGGTTATTGATACCGCCAGTGATGCTGACAAGCTCATTGCCACAATGATATGGCCCATTCATAGTGTTTATACACTGCAATCTATCCGGGATAAATTCCCTAAAACTGCCAAACGCCTTGCTTCTACTCTCCAGCTGAAGGAGGTCTTCGCTCTTCCCTCCAACTTGGGTGGAACTATAACTAAAATGGAGGCCGTTGTTGATGGAGTGCGGTTTAAAGATATTCTTGACACTTGGTCCCCTGTGAACATTGTGTCTTCCAAACAAATGAAAAATTAGGTTGTCCCCTAACCTCGACTATACACAATAGTTTGGAACTGCGGGACCAAACAACACTCGCGCCATTGGAGCACACTCATCTTTACCCATCTGATTTGGGAAAATTCTCATCTCAGCCCCTGCGGTGTCTTTGGCCAACATTACCTATGATATACTCATTGGTACCCAGTCCCTGCTCAAATATGAAGGTGTTATTAACTTGAAGCAGGGCTATCTCTCCTTGCTTAACTATGGGGTTCCTCTGATATTGACAAATAATGAGTTTAACAAAGAAGATTTTGCATGCCCGTTGTGTTTCCTTATTCCGCCTTAACATTACATTACATTACGTCAGGACGGCATACAAAAATGTTGCCTCTATCAGTGGACGCCCTTGAGGGTATCCCTTTCTATGTCTCTGAAGAGCTAGTAATTAAAGCGGGTGAAAAAAGACTTGTTGACACTAAGATTACCCTACAAATTTCCCACAACATCTTATTGCACCTAACTAGCACAGAGGGAGATAGTCCTTTGGATCCCAGAGTTTTTCCAGGAGTGCTAGACCCTACCTATCAGAGACTTATCAACATTTTGCTAGGAAATCTCGCCTAGAAGGTTATGGTTGTATAAAGCATCAAGATATTGGAAGGGATATGCCGATTCCCAATGAGAAAATAAAGCAAGTTCACTGTATTGAATCTATGGCGGATATGGGCTTACCCGCTGATCAGCCTTAATGTACCCTACCTTCCATACATATCTCTTATGAACTAACGCTATCTAAGCTGATAAAGTCACAACTTACTGGAGTCCTAAAGCGACAGTTTTTCTACCTCTGACACTGACTTTGGCACATGAAGGGTCGGACTCATATCATTGAAGTTGGTGATTCTCGGCCTATCTGCTCCAAACCCTACCAAAAATACAAAGTTAAGGAGCTACAGATGCGGACGGAGCTCCAAAAGCTTCTGGATGCTGGATGGTTGGTGCCTTCCTAAAGCCCTTGGTCATCCCCGCTCCTATTAATAAAGAAGAAAAATGGAGGTCATCGGGTATAATAACTACTGTAAGCTCAACAACCTCACCAAGAAGTACGGCTACCCTATTTCCAGCATTGATGACGCTCTGGATCAGCCCTCTGAGTCTAAATTCTTCTCCACCATGGACTTGGCTAGCGGGTATTGGCAGGTGGGCCTTTCTCCACAGGATCAGGAGAAGTGCGCCCTTATCTGCAGCAAGGGTTTGTTTTACCCACTTGGCTACCTCAGGGATTGTGTAATGTGCCAGCCACTTTTCAGCGGGCAATGGATCATATTCTTCAGGAATTCAAGCTGAGCTGTGTAATTGTCTATCTCAATGACACAAAGTATTTTCTAAGGCCTTCAGTGAGCACCTTACACATTTAAAGGAAGTGTTTCAACGCTTGCGGGCATCTAACATCAAGATGAAGCCCTCATAATGTACTTTCTTCCAAAAATTGGATTTCCTTGGGTACGCTATCTCTCAAGATGGGCTTCAGACATTCAAAACAAAGTGGAAGCGATATCTAAAATGTCTGCGCCAAAACCCTTCGTGTCATACAGGTATCCTTGGGCATGATGGGGTATTACCATCAATTCAACCCAAATTCTCCCAGCTTAGTGAGCCCCTTGTACTTCTCTTAGTGAAGAGCACCCCTTTCCATTGAAGTGCTAAACAAGAGGCCACATTTGAGACCCTGAAGAAATTATTGCAAAAAAGGCTGATGCTTCACCACCCTGGGTTTGGTAAGCCCTTCATGTTGACTGCGCCTCCAATTATGCCGTTGGAGATATCATGGCTCAGCTGGATCGAAATGGGGTCAATCATCCCATTTCTTACTTCAAAAAGATGATCTCAAAAGGTGAGCGCAACCACAGCGTCACTGAAAAGGAGTGACTTGCTGTCTTACTTGCTGTCAAATACTATCGATATTTTCTATATGGGACATCATTTAAAGTAATTACTGTTCAAGCCTCATTAAAGTGGTTGCAGAATACTGAAGATCCCAATGGGAGGTTGGCTTTCTGGGCTCTTAAGCTCCAGCATTATGATATGGCCAATGAGCACCATGCTTGGACACGCCATATGAACGCTGATGAGTTGACATGGCTGCCTGCCCTTCACCTTGACAATAGCGAAGCAAAAGGTTGCATGACCTAATGACTCCTGACGCGTGGGCTGATGAAGATGAACCAGTACAAAAAATGCTAGCTCAGCACTCCATCAACATGAAGATATAAACATGAAATTATATAAAGAAGCAGGAGTATATTGGTTGCCTTATCTCTGGCCATCCGAGCAAGTACCTGTCATCTTAGAGTCTCACACTATCATGGGGCATGATGGAGTCTAAAAAACCTACAAGTGGGTAAAAGAGCGATACTTCTGAGAGGGCATCTTGGAAATCACAACTGAAATCTTGAGTGCTGTTTGACCTGTAAAAAGCAATCCAACTTCAAGACCCTTTATTAATATCAACCTATGACGCCCCAACAACCCTTCCAAACCATAATTTTAGACTTGATAGGTCCTCTCCCTCAGACTACAGGTAGAAATCGCTATATCTTGGTCAGTATTGATTATTTCACCAAATGGGTTTAAGCTTTTGCTCTCCCCGCTCATACTGTAAAGCCAAGGCCGCTTTTTTATTTCAGTAAATTTTTACCAGCATGGAAGCCCTCAGGTCTTCCTATGTAACAATGGGAAAAACTTTACCTCACAAGTTTTAAAGCTCCTCACCACTTCCATCAGAGCTTAACAACTCTTCTCAGCCCCCTATAACCCATCCACAAATGGTGCGGTAGAAAGAGTTAATGGAAACCTGATCTCGATTTTACGCAAAATAACCATTTCAGACCCTATCCATTAGTATCTTTACTTGCCCAGTGCCCTCATGGCCTATCATATTATCTACCATTGCATCCTCAAAAATTCCCCTTTCCGTGTGTTATATGGGCAATAATCTGGGGCGCCAGCATTATTAGCTTAGGATATTTTCTCTGACAGGACTTATATTGAACAAGTTATTAAAAGTTGGCGCAACACATCATCTAATTACAATCAGAGCTATGACTAATTTAGCAAAGACTGTTACCAAAGAGGGTCAAGCAGCCAATGAGTGCCAGCCACCACTTACTTACTTCCAAGTGTCAGACCTGGTATCCTACTACCGCAACTGTATCATGACTAGAAAGGAAAAGCTCAGTCCTTTCTGGGAAGGTCTATTTGTAATCACCTATAAGCGAGGGGATGAGTACTCTATCAAATCCCTGGCTACTGGATTTACTGTGAACCATGTCCATGGCCAATTCTTGCACCTTTACTCTTCCACTAACAATATTGCAGGGGTAATTTTTGACAATTACCAGTCTGATTGTGAATTAAGAGTGTATCTGTTAATGATATGGACAAAAGTAAGGTTAAATCGGCCAAAAGATCATGAATAATTATTGGTTGAACCCATTGAATCAGAACAATAAAGTTAATCATAATACTTACAAAACCCTACGAGTCAGCGGTATGATTACACCAAAACATTGGCCAAACCTGGGAAGACCATCAGGAGATCCTCCCCAGACCATAGCTAACTTAGTACAGCCTACACCATGGAGACTGGCCCCTTTTATAGGGTTATAGGGGGTCCAAACAAGTACAGAAATTTTTCTATCAAATAATTGGGTTTAATTTATCAAAACCCTACCTCACAGATCTAAACTGCCTTTCATGCCCACCATCGGCCATTTCCTGAAGTAAAGCGAGTTTCAAAAGATATGATAGGTCCACCGCCTATATTGCCTAATTCAGAATTTACCAAGCAATTTAAACTTTGAGCCTCAACACTATAAATACTAAGTATGGACTTATTAAGAGGGTTTACTTTTTCTTACCCCTTGCGACAACTAATGAATATACAAAAGATAAAAATTTCTAGTATTTTAGTATTTTGTTACTTTTATTATCAGTGATGCAATTTAACCTTCAATAAAATCGTTAGCCTCAAGGTGCAACAACCAACAAGCATCTGAAAAACCTATATTCCAACTGAAAATACTAAGTGAGAGCCCTCCATAGGTTAAAATGATTTTGTTGAGAGGCAGAATCTTTAAAACTTAATAAAATCTAGAAGTCTTATGGGTTTTGAAATATATATTTATTTAACCGAGGTAAGCCGACCAGGGGATGGACATTACTGAATATACATAAAACTAAGGAATTAATCGACAAATATAAATTTAGGCACCCCAGGTTACTCAAGTTACCCCTGTTGCCAGCGGGACTGCCAGGTATGGGGGGTTGGTGCACAACTCCGAGGGGGTTTCCCCTGCTATGGAGCAGATGTGAAGGAAAGGGTCTGTATGGAGGAACCAGAGTGGGAACCATGATTCTATGAGCGCTTTTTGCCTTGGTCTCATACATCCATAGAGCCAGGCTTGGAAGTGCTCCAGTAAGTGGACATGGAATCTGTTAGTAACCCCATGAATGGTTGGGACAGTGCCCTTGAACGCATCTAATGCAATTGTGTGGATTGTCCACATTGCAATGGGTATTATTAGGGAGCGGAGGGTAGATAGGATTAAGGACTTGATCTGGAGTGCAAAGATGCTCTTTGATATCAAGAATTCCTGTTCGTTTTGGATCTTAAACAGGCGTGCAACTTCCCGCCATATGGCTTTTGTAAGGGCATGTTTCTAGGCGGTGATGTAGGGATCCCTCCCCTCCACATACTGCACATGTTTTGTGGAGGGAGTTGGAATGGTCCGCCATCCTATAGGTCCTTCTCAGACAGCGCCAGGCGTTTGCTCTTATCCTCGGCTGTAGGAATAGGTGGTGAGTCATTTTCCACATTGCCTTCTGTGTGGTTAAATCATAGGGAATGTCCAA
The DNA here is from genome assembly GCA_022478985.1 of Massospora cicadina. Taxonomy (NCBI): domain Eukaryota; kingdom Fungi; phylum Entomophthoromycota; class Entomophthoromycetes; order Entomophthorales; family Entomophthoraceae; genus Massospora; species Massospora cicadina. The sequence continues at coordinate 16,814 of JAKSZP010008743.1, read as the reverse complement.
CATATCTAGGTATTCTATCCTAGCTATAATTGGGGTTGTTGCGAGCATATCTCTCTGGAAGTGGTTTTCTGGGTTTCTTAATTTGAATTGGGGGCTGGTCGTCCCCTTCCCTGTATAGTACCCATGTTCTCTATGGTCCATCCCATACATCGGATAGTTTAAAGATATGTTTGAAATGAGGGGAGGTTCCATGTGGACCCGTTGCAGTAGGGTGCTTGGCAAGGTATGAAAGTAGTCTGGGTGGACTATGTGGGTTGGTTAATTTGAGCGCCTGTGCAAAGTTAGTTTTTGTTGCTCTGGACAAATGTTGTTGCGGGAGGTCTGGAGCAAGGATTTCCTTTATCCAGGTACCTAGGATGTGATTGGCGTGGCTCTCAAAATCTATTAGTCCTATGCCTCCGCTTGAGCGTGGGCCAAATAGTGTTTCCGTCCGTATAGGAGGGTGAGAGCCAGGCCACAGCCAGCCCTGGATAAGCGCGCGGATTGAGGTTATAAGGGTAGGTGAGAAGGCGATCGCGTGGGCCTGGTACCACAGTATTAGGAGGATGAGCGAGTTAGCAACTGTAACTCGTCCTGTTAGTCCTGGGGTTCTTCCCTTGAGGGAGGCGATGCGTTTAGATACCCGTTGTAACAGGTTACTTTCCATTGTATCATTAGCATATCCCCCTAAATACTAGCCAGATTCCAAGGTGTCGGACAGGAGTGGTAGTGAAAGGTGTTGCAAAGGGTAAAATGATTGGGTTTTTTCTTCGTGCGTTGGTATGAGGTTCTGATGTTGTGGCCCAATTGTTTGTGTATTTGCCTAAGAGGATGATTTCTGTCTTCCTTTTGTTGAACAATGCATTGCTCACCTTGGAGTATTCCTCTAGAGTGTGTTCCAGCTGTCAGGAATCTTCATTGTTTGCTATACCTGCTATGCAGTCATCTGCAAAGGCCAGTATCTTGACTGTTGGTTGTCCTTGTGCGGTTATCCCCATGAGACGTGAGTCAGTTACTTGGAGGAGTGGGTCAAAGCTAATTTGTATAGCAGTGGGCTGAGGGGATCCCCTTGTTTGAGCCCTCTGTGTGGTTTAATCTTGTTTGTTAGGAATCCAGGGCCGCATACAGCCATGGTTGCAGATTCTGTTAGGAGCATCGCCCATTTTATGAATCTTGGTGGGAGTTTGAAGGAATGTAGACATTCTTTTAGGTATGGCCAGCATACTCGGTCATACGCCTTTTCCTGATCCAAGAAGACCAGGGCACCAGTTGCTTTGGATTGGCAAATGTTTGCAACAGGGTGAATGTTGTTCCAGATTGAACGCCCAGGTATAAACCCAAACTGGTTGGGTGATAGGACTTCAGATGCTATTGCGCCTAATCTAGCTGCTAAAATTTTTGTTAGAATTTTTGTGTCAGTGTTGGATAGTGCAATTGGGCGCCAGTTGGCCAGGTCCAACTTGTCACCCTTTTTATACAAGGTTATAACGTAGGATTAATGGCCTCCTGGTAATAGGCGTGTTTCCAACAAGCTCTGGTTCATAGACGCCAATAGGAGGGGGGCCATTTGTTGAAAATATTTTTTGTAAAATTCGTAGGGTATCCCATCAGGTCCTGGGCATTTCCTATGTGGTGCACTGCGAATTGTCTCCCAAAGCTCCTCCCGTGTAATAAGAAATAGTATATTGTAATTCAGTGGTGTACTTTGTATCTCAGCAGTTTGTATAAGTTCTTTAATTTTTTATGAATCTGTTGGTGTTTCACGATATATTTTGGTGTTTAGCAGTGTACTTCCGCCTTGACCTCCTCAGGGTCAGTTGCCATGGTGCCGTTGGTCTTGTGGACCTGTGTGCACATGGGCTGGTTTCTGTGGGAGTGGAATTGGCGGAAAAGTATGTTGAACAGGTTTCGCCTTCCTTTATGAACTTACCTTTGTTTGATACTTTGATTCTGTGTTGGTGTTTGAAGATGATATTGTTAAATCAGGCAGAAATTTCTGCCCATTTGCATCCCCCAGTTGGGGCTATAGCCAGATCTTGGAGTATTTATTTCCAAGTGGTCTAGTTCCGCTAAGGTACGCTTGATTGTGGCTGTGTCCGCGGTGTACTTATGTGATGCAATATGTCAGGTTTTGTTTATTAAATCCTTTTTGAAATTTTCCCATGTTCCAATGGGATCCGAAGTGAATGGGGCTGTGAATTCTGGGTTTGTAGCCTTGTTTTCAACCCAGTCGGATATCTTGGGCAATTTTATATTTCTGGGTGAAGCTTTCTCCAAGGTGACACCTGTGTGTGGGATTGGGTTAGCACTAAATGCACCATAACTAATCGGTGGTAAGAAAAATTGATCTTTTTTTTTATAAATTTGGAGATTCTTGAGCAGTGGGATTGTGGGACGAGGATGTGGTCAATGCAACTCATCAATATGAGCGCTCCCTCATGTATGTTAGGCCGCGTCATGTGGGGAAGGAGTGGTGAACTGGGGGGAAGAGCATCCTGTAAGCCAAGAGATGCCTTCATTGTACAGAATTTAATGTGTCCATGTGGGTATCCCCTGGGATTAGGCCATCATTCCATATCAGGTTTATCCCAGCAGTTGAAATCGCCTAACATAATGGTATCTGGTGGGAGGGTGAGAGTAGGAATGTTTTCAAAAAATTGTTTTCTCTCAGTTGCAGTGCACGATACATAGATGCATGCTATCAAAATTATTTCCTCTTGGCATGTGATTGTTGCTACCAGGACTCAACCATGAAGGTATGAATATGAATATGAATTTGTAATTTTAATTTTTTTGTTGTTTTGGATAATCACCCCACAGTGAGACGTCCATACTGATTGTGATGGTGCGACCCTGGTTTGACCAGGATTCTTCTTCCCCTTGTAGACAGTGGGTTTCTTGGACGGCCAAGATGTCTACAAGAGGTTTTCGCAGGAATTCCAGCTTTTTGGCTTAGGATGTATGAGCCCTGGCTCCTGCGATGTTTAGCATCCCTATTGATACTGAGGTACCCATGGCGCCTCAGGAGCAGTTGGGAGGGCCCTCTGGCCCTATCCCACTATGGCTCATTTTGGCCATGCTCCACGTCTGTACTCCAACTCTTTCACTACCATTGTTGGTTCCCTGGATCTGACCCAATGATTCAATGGAATTGCAGTTTTTTGCATTTGCATCAACTTTTCCTACACAGGTCTCATGTTAATTTGATGCGGATTGTTGATTAGATTTTATTTTTTGAAGTATGACTTTGGTGAATTGTGCACCGCATTTTCACCCAAATTGCAGTTGCATTGTTCCTCAATATGTGCATGACTGATGTCGCTTTGTGACTCAGTCAGGTTACTGTGAAAATTTTCGACCTGGGCATATTGTTCTGATTGATTGGTTCGGTGAATATCTAAAATATCCGCCCAAATTTGTCTGGGGTTAATGGTGGACTCCGCGTGTGCCACCGCTTTGGCCGCTGCTCACTTGCGGGCTTTTTGTGCCACTTTAGGTCTTTGCTTGTAACTGGGTCCACAATGGAGTATAGTCCATCTTCACCCCAGCAGAATGGGTGGTGACTGTCAATCATTTTGGCAAAGTTTTCATTATCTTCATCCATTGCTTCCTCACAATAGTCATTTTCCATTAAGCCCTCTTTCACAGGGCATGCGTGTTCCTTGTGGCCCAGTGAGCCAAAGTGGTTGCAAATGGGCGGTGCGCATTCTGGTGTAACTCAGAATGCAGCTGACTGGCCCCCATCTTCGAAATGAAATTCTTCTGTGCGGGGAATTCTGGATAAGTCCTCTTCCACTTCTGGGAAGGGATTAATTATGGTGATAGCTTTGCCCATGCACAGGTTGGGCATCAGGCAAAATCGCTGTAATTTGAGTTTCTGAATTTCTCCGTAGGCCACAAGACCTTTGCGGAGCTCCTCCTTGATTACCTTATGAGGAAGGTTGGTGGGGAGAGAGTCAAAAGAGATGAACAAAGTTTTCGCTTTGTTCCATCTGGTGTGCGTGGTGCGCACAATTTTTTTGCCCTCAGGGAGGGCAATTTCCACACTGACTTTTGCTGCGGCATTGGCTTCATCAGCTGTTTTGAAACCAATATTGATCCAGCCGTGGACCATGTTGTTGGTGGCTACATACACCGCGTGAGGGAAAAGTGAGGGCTGTGCCTCACATGTTTTCTCCCACAGGTTCGGTGACTCATCCCCAAGGAAGAGTCTGATCCCATGTTCCACCTTTGATAAGGGTTGGTTGAACTGAATGTACATATATTGCGCGTGCTTTACAGTGAATACCATAAACCTAGATGGTGTCTGAGTCTGCGATTTCTTTGCAGATTGGGTTCCTGGTCCCCCTCCAGGGCGTTTCTTTCCCTTAGTTACACTTTTAAGTGCACCGCTTACCGCGACGCTCGCCCATGTTGTATTATATTTATTGATAAAGTTACCCATCTTTCCTGTGTGTGATTATCCAAATTTGCTGTTTAAATTGAATCGTAGTAACTAAAGTGATTGTTACAAGAAAGGAAAGTTTAATTGTGGTTTTGAAATATATAGTTTTTATAAAAAACCTCTAAAATAACCAAACTTTCCTACTATAGGCAGAGTGCTGGGCTTTTATAGTGATATGAGGGTGTGTCTCACAAACTTTATGAAAAGTGAGTGGTGATCATTATTCCCTGGGTCGCCAGGAACTTTTTCACAGACATTTTTAGGTCTTCCACTGTTTTCTGAGGCCTTTGAGAAATGGTTAAACAGATAGCTCATCCAATGCTTCATTAAAGGGGTTTTCACCAACTTTTTCAGGTGCCAAACTTCCTAATTGGATCTCCTCTAGGGCTGGCTTATTTGTAGGAGTTTTCTCAATTGACACTTAGTGGGATACCTAACATGTTTGATTTAGAATTTTTTCCTTGATTGAGTGCAGTATTTTTGCCCCTTTTTAGGTTTTAATCACAATAAGCTATTTTGTTTACAAAACGCTTGGATAATGTCATAATTTATCTAGATATGACTCAGGAATATTTTAATAATAAAAGGATTGGAAAGACTGCTAGCTTGAGGTTGAGGTGAGCTTATGATAGGAGGGCGGCCACCCACTGCTCATCAAGTGTAAGCCCAAGCTGATATATTCTCCAGATGTAGTGCTCTATAAAATTTTAAATCTTTAATTTAAAAGGGGTGCTTCGTCCTGTACAGCCTAATGGCCACAGAAAGGACCCTACATACTAATTATAGAACAGGGTCTAAACCTCCCTCTGGGCCTTATACCAACGCATAGCTTTTGTGTGATAATTAGAGTTTAATAGCAGCAGTACTAAAGACTTGGGAGGGGGTGCAGGCGCATCAGGTTTTCAGGCGTGAAAGTTCTTGATCAGATCATGACTTTTGATGTAATCTTGGGTTGGGCTCCATCTTTTCTCATAGAATGGATATCTTTTCCAAGTCGCCAGGTATTGAATTCCTCTCTTGACACTCTGAGCATCTAAGGCCTCTTCCATTTCAAATTCTAATGCTTCTTCTATCATTATCAGTTTGACCTCATCCAGCTTTTTGCCTTTGAAAAGAAGAAAGCATGTAAGCGTGGAAGGACTGCGTGGATTTCAAATGTAGAGGGGAGATCCACATGGAAAGACCCGGTGTGCAGAACCTTGCTGATGGGAAACACCAGCTCTTTTGCACCAAAGCTTCTGGTATGGTACTTGAGGTGAAGGCTCTTTGTGTCCACCATCATAAGGTTGCTGTTAGGATCTCAAAGTGCAAAGGGAAAATCTGACCTTCTTTAGGGATGTGCTAGAACCCACAATGGCAGTCACAGTCCATAAGGTACCACTGGTTCTAAGGCACTATAAGTGACCATGTTGGAGGAGGTGTTGGAAAGGCTCCAACTTAGAGCTTTGTTGCCATTTGACATTTATTTTAGTATCCAACTAAAAGAAAGTGTTCAATAAATATCTTTTTATTAAATTACGTGGTAATATAAAGAAAAGAATAGCCCAACACTCTACCATTAGCAGGGTGCTGGTTTTTTGTTGTGTTGGGGAAAGAGCTGATAAGATGAACCATGATAGTGAGAAGTGGTTTTTTTAGAAATTGAATCCATTAATTAGTGCTTCAAACGTCAATTTCCACACAATATTATCAGCCAATATTTCCAAGCTACTCTCAGGCCATCTTTCCTGAATTCCAAAGGTTTGAATTCTTTTTAATTTTTGAATGGAGTGTAAGGTTAAATCCCAGCTTATGGCCTCTTCTTATGACTTTTTTCTCAGATTTGACTTGTTAGGCATGTTTTTTATTTAAATTGGCTTCTAGGTGAACCAAAAGTTAAAAGCAGAGAATGAGGACCTAGCTGGGGTTCTTGATTTTGCTAAAGTCTTCGCAAAGTTTTTTTAGTACTAGTGGTGCCCAACCCAAAAGGGGGAGCTGCCACGCATCTTTATTCTCAAATGGGCCAAACAAAGGTATTATCATAAATTAAAAGATATTCCTAATATAGCCCCTAGGTTATCAGCCTAGTAAGCCATATCAGATGGAGAGGAGGCTTTGGGGAAAATTTTGTCTGGCGCTCGCTTTAGCTGGCAGACCATGGTGGTTAGCATTAGGGTGGGAGCATCAGCGACATGAGGCATAAGGAGGTATAATTGTGGGTTTTCTTCATTAATGAGGTTGGTGGTGTCCATTGTCTCAACGTATTAAGCAAGTTGATGCTCAGCAAAATTGATGAGAGCCTGCACACAAGTAAATGACTTGATGTGCCGTTGGGTTTGGGGATAATTGGGGTCGAAAAAGAAGTTTTTGCTGCATCAATGCAAGCATGGCTCAAGCTATAAGCAAGCTCCTCAATTTTGTACTTTGCATCTTCCTCAAAATCATGAGGAAAATTGGGGATAGGAATACCCTCGACAAGGGGCTCCATTGACCCATGGAGTTGCTGGCGGAGGAGGGTGTTGGCTGGGGCAGCTTCAGCCGCAAATGCCATATAATTGATATTTTTATAAATAGGAAACCCGTTTTTTGGACAAAAATGGTGGTAACGCAAATTTTGGAAGGTCAATGAAGAACTCCCTAAAGCAAAATCAGATTTCACGTGGAACAGCCATCCTTTTTGAAAAGTTTTATTTATCTACAAAAAAAGCAGATTTTGAGGCTATAATGGGTTAAGACTAAGGGTCAGATAGGGGAAAGAGTGTGTGGAAAATATGGTGGGGCAGAGGCTACTTATCTATCATCCAGAGTATGACCTAAGTTAGGATCTAAGTGAGGTGCAGGGCCTTGGGGTTTAAACCATTTTTCAAAGGATTCACACCCATGTCCAGCTTGATGGTTGGTACTTAAGGCCTTACATCACACTTTCATTTACTGGCAAGGCTCACTCCCCCTTCAGGGGTTTTGGCAAGGGCATATTCTTCTGAGGAGTGGGAAGTTTGATAGCACTAAAATGGCGGTCTTAAATGAGGCTGGCGCAGGGCATTAGGATTCTCATAAAATTTTTTTTACTAACTTCTGACAGCTGGTACAGTTCTTGTGTGGGGAAAGTTGTTTTAATATGCTGGATATTCTTATAATGACACCAAGTAGTGCACTTGGATTTTAACCCGCCTTGCATATAAGGTATCCCCTAGATCAAACTCAGGAACTCCCTCTACCATGATGGGCTCACCCTCCACTAGTTTCTTGCCCTTAATAGGAGAGAGTGAGGAGGCGTGAAACGAGGTGTAAATTTCTCCAATGAGGGGCAATCCCATGTGGAGAGCATCATTGTTTAGAACCTTGGTAGTAGGTAATGGTCCTGCTCGCTTGCATGACAGCTTTTGAGATGGCCTTAAGGTAAAGTTTCCTGGAATTTAATAAAACCAAGTTGCCCTCCTGATAGGTAGGAGCCTCTCGCCCCTTCTTGTCTGCAACCCTTTGCATACTTTGTTGATTAAATCAACTGGTTCTGTAACTGTTGATGGACCTTCTAGATTTGCGTGACAAAGATGTCTGCTGGTTAGATGTCACTGTGTGTTTGGGGTATAATATTAAAGGCAGAGTATAATTCAGGTTAACATACATGGGGTCAATCCTTTTAAGGCTTAAAGAAAGTTATTGTTTGAAAAATTATGATTAAGAAAGGTCAGCTGCACATGTATCCTGAGAGGTGGTAGCATAGCATCGAAGATACTGCTCCAGTTATTTGTTAGTTGTTATTTTTAGCCATATGATTGTGGGTGATAAGCTGATGATCTGCATGGTTTAAAATTTATCATATCACACAAGGCTTCCTAAAATTGAGAGAAAAACTGAGGTCCCCTATCACTAACTATTTTCTAGGGACCCTAAACAGGGCGAACAAATCTGCCACAAATAACTGTGCCATGTACTCAGTAATAGTGGTTTTCATACAAGGGATATAAATAGCAAATTTGTAAAGCGCTCTACAACCATCATGATTGTGTCATACCCACGGAACTTGGGTAAGCTTACAATAAAGGCAATGACAGTAACGTCCATGGACCTTCTCTTGTTGAAGAGGAGGTGGAAGCTTTTCCGCCATGCCCTATCTGATTTGGACCTAGCGAAGATCAAGCATTTCTTAATCCAGATGGGAACTTCTTTTGTTACCCATTACAACCATAGCCACGTTTTATAAAAGTTTAAGCAAATTTCGTGTCAAGGTGCCTCATAGTGGTAGATCATGATGTTCCCTCATGAAATGGTGTCAGGACTCTCCCTCTGCAAGGTAAAAGCCCTGTCCCAGGATAAGATCATACACCAGATTACAGGATTTGATTTATGAGCTACTCAAATGGTCCCATAAGTCCCGAATTAAGGTTTTATCTTATGTCATCAGGTTTTATTTCAAATTTGGGGAACTTCTTGATTTAAAAAAGTATTATAGGTGGGTCAACCTTGGTATAAATATACCACACTGAGAGCTTTTCTAGCCAGTACAGGTTTTAAACATGAAACCTGCACTAGGGTGGAAGCAGTTTTACCTGCCAAACTAACCACCCTTAACCTCTTGAACTAACCAATTTGATTAAGTCTTATATTTTGTAAACACTGAGGGGTTTTCACTGGTTCACAGGTTCTCTTAACTACTGTCTATAAAATAAACACGAATTTTCTAATTGTATGAAGACAATTAGCTTAGTTAAGATCAGATAAATGGGTATATTTGGCCCTACTCTGGCAGATAATAATAAGTGACTTTGGCCTCACTTTTGGAAATATATAAGAATTCTAGTGACTTTGGCCTCACTCTGGCGTTGACACTTAGATGGGAAGTATTTCTTCACAACTTTGCCTTGAAGTAAACAATCAATAATAGAAATTAAAGTATTCACATGTCTAAGGTGTTTATTAATATTAAAATGAGGGAATATTTATAGGCGGAAGTATGAGAGGACATGTGTTAGGGGTAAATCGTGGTAACCATGATGGTCTTGGCACGCCTATCTGACAAAAAAGAGATATTGGTTCAATTTTGGGAAATATTCCAGCTGATACTCATGAAGAATAGTGTATTTAAATCGCCATTTGCATCATCCCACATGTCAGCTACCAAATCTGATGATTTCCCATGAGTAATTGCCTATTTTGAGCCAATATACTCATCTCCAAATCTTCAGCAACAATCCCCAACAAAATTGTAACCATAATTATCATCAGATTTGATCCTATGAGAATTATAATTAACTGTTTGGTTGGTTATTATTGCCTAATAGATGACATATTTAAATTGTCATCTATAAGCTTAATCAATAAGCTAAATTGAAATATGTGAACCATTAATTAAAATAAATTGAAGCTTAATTAATCCCAAGCTGGATAATGTAATCATATATAAATTCCCACACATACCCCCGCTTGACTAAATAATCAGCTAAAAATGTCCTCTTCCAATACTTCACGCTATGAGCAAATCCTGGACAATCTATCTGAAATGGATGTCATCTTTTTTAAGCAATATCACACACTGCCCAAAGAGGTATCCTTTCCCTTCCTGCCAGGTCTAACACCCCAAGTCAACTTGATTCAGTTATCTCATCTGCTCATTGCAATGGTACCTATTTTTGAATAAGAAATAGGGCTGGTTGTTTCCTCAATAAATTATCAGCCTTTTATTTCATACTTCCCTTCCATCGAGCTTAATTTTGAATCATTATTGGACTCAGCTCCATCAGTTCTGAATTCAGGAGTTGCTTATGAGCCCAATGAAGCATTTTCCCTTGATTTAGATCAATCATTCCTAATTGAATCAGATATTCTCCCTAAGTTCCTTTTTTGAATCAACCAATTTTATCAACCAACAATCTTGGATACCAAATTGGCAATCAGTAATGATGAGCATGTTGAGCTTCCATAAAAGGACCTTAGGGGGAAATTGCTTGAAGCCTTAGCATTTCTTTTGCTTCTCGTGACCTTAATAATTTGCTTGACTGAAATACTGCAATTTATGCACTTCAGTTCACAGGGCAAGTACTTCACATATGGGCCATCTCACTTCCCACTTCCCAAATTTCCACCGCTCCTTTCCTTTTTGCTTCCAGGAGGCCTGCAGCCGCCGCCTCCAAGATGCTGTTCATTGCCTGCATGATTACTTCATGATGGGGACTATCCAGCGATACCTTCCATTAATGGCAATAATTGAAGGCATGGTTCAGCAGCCACCTGCACATCTTCCTTGTTTGTTATTCTCTCATATAGCAAGTGCCATTGACAAAGCTTGTTGACAAGCACTTCGCACACAGCTTCCAGTGCCTGTGCCATATAGAGAATATATAGACTTATTTGCAGATTGAATTTTCTTGCATTGCTGTTTTTCCTCACAATCTGGTGTTTCTCGCCTTGCTAATTTAGACATTCCATTTACTCTTTCAATTGTTGCATAATCTCAAAAATTCCCTCAGGTCCAAAAAGCTTGGTTTTGCATCACTTTAACCCTTGCTAGCATCCAATCACAGATTGACTTCAGCAGCCTATTTCATAATATTGTCATTCAACCTCCCTCCCCCAGAGGTGTCAAAGAAGAGCTTGCAATTTGCAACCCAAGGCTTAAAAGAATAAAAAATTCTAAGTTATAATTAATTTCTCTCTTTTTTCTTTTTTTTTCTTTTAAATTTATTGCGGGGAAGGCCGACCATGGGACGGAAACTTCCAAATATGACTCAGGAAAGACAAACTTAGTACCAGGGGAGGCACCTCAGAGAAGCGATGCTATCTCTTGTTGCCAGCGGGAACGCCACTATGGAGAGGAGGGGGTACGTGTAAAGGGGCCGTAACCACAATTGAACACGTGTGGAGGAAGGGGTCTGATTTGATGAACCAGATTGGGAGCCAGGAGGAGACCAGCTGTCAGCGACGCGGTGGGAGGTATCCAAACATCCACGCTTGAAAGTGGTCCACCAAATGAGACCGGAATCTGTGGACAGTTTCTGGGAGGGTGGGGGTGGAGCCTGCGATGGCATCTAAGACAATCGTGTGGATGGTCCACATGGCGATTGCAACCACCAGAGCATGGAGGGAGGGTGGAAGGGAGGAGGCCATTGATAGAGCAAACATATCTCTTGACAGACTGAATGGATGCGTTTGATCCTGGCCCAGCAGACGTTGGACTTCGCGCCATATCACTTTAGAGGTGGGTCACTTCTCCAGGAGGTGGAACAGCGTTCCATACTGGCCACACATGACACAGGATGAGTGTAAAGCGTTAGAGCGCTCAGCTGTACGATACACCCGCCTCAGGCAGCGCCACACATGGGAGCGGACTTGAGGCTGCAACAGAGGATGGTGTGCATATTTCCAGATAGTTTTTTGGGTCTCAGTGGAATAAGGGATGTCCATCATGTCCAGGTAGTCCACCCTGAATAGGACATGGGGCCGAATGGGGATCACGCCATCATGGATGGGTAGCCCCTGTGCCTCTTGTGTGAACTGAGGAGAGGGGTGGCCTCTTTGGGTTGTATGTCCACTAATATGAATTCTCCACTCTGCGCTTTGCGTGGAGAGTAGGATTCGTTTGTAGTGGGTTTTAGTCCCGTGGGGACCTGTGGCCGATGTGTGTGATGCGAGGTATTTCATCAGGGAGTGGGGGTTTGATGGATTGTTGAGGCCCAAGGCTCGGGAGAAGTTGGAGTGGGCTGCGTGGGACCAGTGTTGGGATGGGAGTGTAGGAGCAGTGACGGCCGCGATCCAGGTGCCCAGGATCTTGGCAGCATGGGCTTTGAAGTCAAGCAGGCCCATGCCACCTTAATGATGAGGGCCAAACATGACCTCTAGCCGTACTGGTGGATGGCGGCCTGACCAAAGCCATCCTTGCAGCAAGGCATACAGGGATTTGAAGAAGCTTGGGGAGAAGGGATGGCGTGGGCTCCGAACCAGACTTTGGATAGGAGCATTGAGTTGGCTAGAACAACCCTGCCAGTGAGGGTAGTAGGGTGGGCTCTGAGAGAGGCAATTCGCTTCATCAAGTTGTCCAGTATATGGCACTCCATTACTGCTGACGCATAACCGCCTGCCTCCATCCACACGCCCAGATGGCGCACCAGTCCTATGGTAGGACGTGGCACGAAGGGGCACCAGTGGAGTGGTGTGTGTTGAGTTAGTAAGGCGTGGGCGCGGGCGAGCAGATGGGCTGGGTTGAGAAACTAATTGATGGGGCCCAGCAATTCTGAAACCGACCAAGGAGGATGATTTCAGTTTTGGAGGCATTCAGTGTCGCGGTGCTTACCCGGGAATATTCCTGGAGGAGGGCTTCAAGCGCGCGTGCATCTTTATTATTAGACACCCCCACCATGCAGTCATCTGCAAATGCCGTCATCTTGACTGGGGTTTGGCCTGGCACATGGACCCCAGTGAGTTGGGCATTCACATTTCGCAGTAGTGGGTCAAGGCTGAAGTTGTATAAGAGTGGGCTGAGGGGGTCCCCTTGTCGCAAGCCCCTTTGAAGGCGGACTACTTCCGTTAGGAAGCCTGGGCCACGCACTGCCATTGTTGCAGATTCCGTGAGCAGCATCACCCAGTTGATGAAGTGGGGGGTAGGCAGAATTGATGGAGGCAGGCCCTTAGGTATTCCAAATTTACTCTATCATAGGCCTTTTGTTGGTCAAAGAATACCAGTGCTCCTGAGGCTGTGGACTGACATTCATTAGCCACGGAGTGCACGTTATCCCAAATCGACCTTCTGGGGATGAAACCGAATTGTTCTGGGGAGATGGTGGCAGATGCTATAGTCCCTAAACGGTTAGCCATGATTTTGGTTAAAACTTTGGTGTCTGTGTTTGTTAGAGAAATGGGGCACCAGTTGGCTAAGTTAAGCGTATCCCCTTTCTTGTAGATTGTGACAGTAAAGGCCTCATGTCCTCCTGGCAGGAGGCGCATTTCCAACAGGCTTTGGTTAAGTGAGGCGAGCAGTAATGGGGATATATATTTGAAATATTTTTTGTAGAACTCATATGGAATGCCATCTGGGCCTGGGCATTTTTGGTTTGGCGCACTGTGAATGGCTGTCCATAATTCGTTCAGAGTAATTAAATTCATAATTTCCGGGTATCAGAAAATGGTGCGGATATGAGCTCAGTCAAGAAATTCCGCCACTTTGGCCATCTGAATTGGTTCAGCTTGGTATAACTTGGAGTAATATTTTTGCATTTCAATTGCCACTTCAGCCAGTGTGTCCACAATGGAATTATCCGATCTTCACACCTGTGTGCAGGCCACGCTCTGGCATGGTGCAAAATTTTTTTTAAAGAAATATGCGGTGCACTTGTCACCTTTAGTGATGCGTGTGGCCCTGTATTGGACACAAACCCGATGTTTGTGTTGCCTTTCAAGTGCGTTGAGGTAGGCGGCTGCCTCCGCCCACTTCCAGCCCTATGCAGGGCTGTATCCTGTAGCTGGAATGTTGGACTCCAAGTGGGCCAATTCTGCCAGAGTGTGCGAGATAACCGCCAATGTGGCTCGTGAGCATCTGGAGGAGAGATGACGATAGTGGCGGATGGTGTCCTCTTTGAAAGTTGCCCATGTGGAAACGGGGTCCGTGCAAAATGGTGCAACAAATGATTTCGCCAAAATTGCCTCTTCCACCCACATGGAAAATCCTGGTGACGCGAGCTCAGGGGGGGCGGATTTTGCACCAATGTGGGGCCTTTGCAACTTTGATGGGTAAGTGGTATGTTATTAAGACAAGTGGTTGGAGAATTCGATTTTTGTTGTTTTGAAGTGGGAGATATGGAGTTGGAATTTCGCCGGCGTTAGAATAAGGTTGATGCGGGTCATGGACCTTAATTGGCCTTTGTGGATGTGGGGACGCGTCATGTTTTTGAGCAGTGGGGCATGTCACAGCAGCACATCCATTAACCCAAGGGTGGCTTTTAGAACGCGTAGTTCTATGTGGCCCTGTGGGGCGTGGGGTGAGGGCAGCCACTGATCCATTGGTGAGGTTAGCCAACAGTTCATGTCGCTAACTAGGAAAGAATCAGGGGGTAGCGGGAGGGATTTGACTGACAAGAAAAATTCCCGATGCTCATGTGCACCATTTGGGGCATAGATATTGAAGATTGCATGCACTACGTCAGCCCACAAGAAGGTGATGATGAGCACTCAGCCATTTAGGAATGTTTCTGAGGATGTGAATTTGAAAAAATTATTTTTCTGAATTAGCACCCCACAGTGCTTTGACCAAAAGGTTAGGGATGGGAGGAGCATTGTTTTCCAAGCTTCCTCAGAACCTTGTGGACAGTGGGACTCCTGGATGGCCAGGATATCTACGGGTAAATTGTGTTGTAAAAAACTCAGTTTCCTAGCCCAGGACAGGGAGGCCTTGAGTCCGGTGATATTCAACGTCCCTAGAGTGAAGGTTTCCCCCATTGCACCTTAGGTGTGAGGGGGTGGGCCCCCAGGCCCACCAGCCTCTTCTAGGTCCCCACGGGCTTTCACAGCAGCGCGGGTGTTAGCAGCAACGCTATTGGAGTTTTTGTTAATTTTTGTGGAAAGAGTCACATTGGCTTTGCCCTTCACTTTTTGTTTTCCCAATGTTGGATGAATTTTTTGTGGTGCGGATGATTCAGTGCACCATCGAGCGGGTCAAAATTTTTTTTCAGTTGGGATAGGTCCCAAGTCAGTTTAGACTGGAGCTTGGGTGCAATGATTGGGTGAGATCAAATCTCCCATCGGATCCTCAGATTGAGTGGCCCACTCAGCATAGGCTTCCCAATCTAATTGGATGATGGATTCCCAAGTTGCTTCTGCCATGAAGGTCTCCATGTCCTCCTGGCGTTGTGAGTGTGGGATAGCGGTGGTCGCCTTAGCCGCTTCCTTGGCTGCGGCCCTATGGGCCTGCTTGGCCTTCTTCCACTCCTGCGGGGAGATAGGCTTTACCAATAGGTAGCAGCCTTGTGCTCCCCACGGGAAAGCCTCCTTGGTGCTTGCAGTTGGTTTGTAGTGAGCCTCTCCACTGGCCATGGCCGCCAAGGGGTGCTCTTGGAATGTGACGCCTTCCTTGATGAGGCATGCATGCGCCTTATGGCTGAATGTGTCACAGTGGGTGCAAATGGGGGGCGCGCTGTCCACGGTCACCCAGAACGGGTGGGTGGTATGCCCTGCGATATCAATAAAAGTGGAGTGCGGGATCTGGGTTAGGTCCTTCACGATCTCCTCAGTTGGGGTCAGAACTGCGATGGCTTTGCCAGTGCACAGGTGTGGCATCAGCATGAAGCGTTGCATTTCGAAAGATTGTATTTCGCCATATACGGCGAGACCATCTTTCAGGTGTTGTTCCAAAATGTCACGTTTTACCATAGTAGGCAAAAAGTCAAACATGAGGAAAATTTGGTTTGATTTTGTCCATCTGGTGCATTTGGTTTTGATGACCCATTGCCCTTCAGGGAGGTCAACCACTATGCACACCACTGCAGCCTCATCTGCTGCTTTTTTGCTTTTGAAACCTAGGTCCAGCTAACCGCGTGACATGGAGTGAGGTGCAACGTACACCGCGGTTGGGAAAACTTTGTGTACATCTTCACAAAATTTTTCCCATAGGGCCATTTTTTGGATGTCCAGATACACACGGACTCTAAATTCCACCGACAAAAGTGGCTGGGAGTGTGGCGTGTTGATGTACTGGTTGCATCGTGCTTGCCACGCGAGTATCTCTGGGGAAATTGTGACCGCCAGTTTTTTAAGATTTTTGTCTATTCCACCAGATTCTCCGGGGCGTTTTCAAACGTTGGAGGCCGCGGGCCTTCCACCTGCTCCTCTTACCTTGCTTGCCCACCTGCTCCCTGACATGGGCGCAGACTAATCTCCTCTGTGAGATTATCAAACTAGATTCAGTATTAAATTGAATAGGTTGCAATAGTGATTGCAACGAGAAAGAAAAGTTTTATATTTTTTTGTTCAAGAAAGCAAAAATTATACAGAAAATTGCCCAAAATTCCTAGACTTTATTAGGGTGATAAGAATATTTGAGAAAAGCTTTTTTTTCTTTTCTTTTTTTAAAATATAATAAATTCTCTTTATCATATATATTATAACTATATTTTTTAATTAATTTTCTAGCTTATTATTATTTTTTATATTTAAATTTTATCTGGGGAAGGCTGATCAGGGGATGGACACTTCCAATAAAGCATTAAAAAGAGAACTGGAACTTCAGCTAGAGGAGGGCACCCCATAGAAGCAAAATCTATCTCCTGTTGCCAGCGGGAACTCCAAGAGAAGGAGGGGGGTCACATGTGCAGGGGCTTGCACCACTATTGAGCACGTCTGGAGAAAGGGGTCTGAAATGATGAACCAACTGGGAACCAGGATGAGACCAACTGGCAGCGCCATGGTGCGAGGTACCCAAACATCCACG
>JAKSZP010008742.1:0-25246 GCA_022478985.1 Massospora cicadina | reverse complement strand
TTTGTTGAGCCAATATGTATGCTCCTTCAAGGCTCTGGGCACATTATACCATGCTGCATATGAGCTTGCCTTGAGGATGAGGGAGGCCCAGAAGATGGTGATGGCAACATCCTCTTGGAGCTGAAGGGAGTCGACAATCTGTCAGTCTGCTTTGATATGGTTCATTTAAGGTTGGTGTGAGGGCCCGCCTCTGAGGAATAAGGAGTATATAAGCTGGAGTATCGATACCAGGGTGACCACCATTCATGAGATGATTATGAAGAGGGAGGAAGGAGTCACTCCTAGGTGGGAATTCTGGTATAGAATTTGTGTAGGCCCATGTCTTTGCATCACCTTGCAGGGCGTTAAGCAAGGCCAGCGATTATTGAACCTTAGAGGTATTGGTGTCCATAAGGGTGGATCATAAGCGCAGTTCATCTAGTACTGCAGTACCTGGCGGGCTATCTCATCTGATGGGCAGGAGGTGGTTCCAAACACTGTCACATTGCAAGATGAGCATTCAAGGGGTGGAGTTCAGCTGTGGTTCCCAGGCTAGGAGCAACTATTTAATTGCTCTGATTAGTGTAATCCATGGCAAGCTTGTCAGGAGGGCGCACATTAGGCTTTATAGACTTCTTTCAGCTATCAATTTCCCAGGTTCAACAGGTCTCTTGTCATTGACATCACCACTGTATTAAGTGGCTGAGTTTTTACGTCAGACATTTGTCATTCCAAGGAAAGGCTTAGCTTCCATCAGGGGTATTCCAATGCCCATAATAGCATCCATAGTCTGCATGGCATTTCATGTTCTGAGGATGCATAGATAGGATCTTCTGATGGAGAAGTGCGGGAAATTTTGGTTGACAAACATTAATCTGATTCTGACTATCAAGATGAGGACTGGCAATAGTTTCACCAATCCTCACAGGGTGTGGAAGAACCAGTGGGTTCAGATGGAGGAGCTCTTGGCAATCTTCCTGGCTCAGGCAGCGCTAGAGTTGAGTATTTCTCTCATCTGACATTGAGGTGAGTTCATAGTCTTTCAAATATTAAAACTGATGAAAGCATCTTGAGAGATCCGCTCCGCCACAGTAGTCTCATCAGTCAGGATTATCCCTGGTAGGTCAGTTCAATTTGATCCATAAGAGTTCCTGGCAGGGATTGTTGCCAGCGTGGCCTGAGTTGTTCAATTGGTATGTCAGTTCCTCAGGGCAGACAACTTGGTTTCCACTGCTAAGTGAGGCCAGCACAGATATTAACAAGGAGGTGGTGAAGCTTTTATGGAGAACAGGGAGTGGAGACCTTTTATTGGTCATGGCGGTTTCATTGGGGGAGACCAGAATTTAAACTTTATAAGATTTGAAATTAGTGCTTTTCTTTCTCGTAACAACCACTTTAGTTACTATGATTCAATTTGAACAGCAAATTTGGATAATCACACACAGGAAAGATGGGCGACTTTATCAATAGAAATAATACAACATGGATGAGCGTTGCGGCGAGCGGTGCGCTTAATGGTGCAACTAAGGGCAAGAAACGCCCTGGAGGGGGACCAGGAACCCAATCTATAAAGAAATTACAAACTCAGACACCATCTGGGTTTATGGTATTTACTGTAAAGCACGTGCAATATATGTACATTCAATTCAACCAACCCTTGTCAAAGGTGGAGCACGGGATCAGACTCTTCCTTGGGGATGAGTCACTGACCCTGTGGGAGAAAGCATGTGAGGCACAGCCCTCACTTTTCCCTCATGCGGTGTACGTAGCCACCAACAACATGGGCCACTGCTGGATCAATATTGGTTTCTAAACAGCCAATGAAGCCAATGCCACAGCAAAAATCTGTGTGGAAATTGCCCTCCCTGAGGCAAAAAATTGTGCGCACTGTGCGCACCAGATGGAACAAAGCAAAAACTTTATTCATCTCTTTTGACTCGCTCCCCACCGACCTTCCTTGTAAGGTAATCGAGGAGGAGCTCTGCAAAGGTCTCATGGCCTACGGAGAAATTCAGCAACTCAAATTACAGCCATTTCGCTTGATGCCCAACCTGTGCATGGGCAAAGCTATTGCCATAATCAACCCCTTCCCAGAAGTGGAAGAGGACTTATCCAGAATTCCCCACACATCAGAATTTCACTTTGCAGATGGGGGCCAGTCAGCCACATTCTGAGTTACACCAGAATGCGCACCACCCATTTTCAACCACAGTGGCTCACTGGTCCACAAGTAATATGCATGCCCTGTGAAAGAGGGCTTAATGGAAAATGATTTTTGTGAGGAAGCAATGGACAAAGATAATGAATACTTCGCCAAAATGACTGACAGTCACCACCAATTCTGCTGGGGTGAAGATGGACTATACTCCATCATGGACCCAGTTACAAGTAAACAATGTAAAGTGGCACAAAAAGCCCGCAAGCGAGCAGCGGCCAAAGTGGCAGCACACATGGAGTCTGCCATTAACCCCAGACAAATTTGGGAGGATATTTTGGATATTCACTGAAACAACATATCAGAACAATATGCCCAGGTCAAAAATTTTCACAGTAACCAGACTGATTCACAAAGTGACATCAGTCATGCACATACTGAGAAACAATGCAACCACAAAATTGGGCGAAAATGCGGTGCACAATTCACCAAAGTTGAACCTCAAAAATATAAAATCCAATTGACAATCTGCATCAAATCAACACAAGACCCGTGCAGGCTAGTTGACGCAAATGCAAAAAACTGCAATTTCCTTGAATCATTGAGTCAGATCAAGGGAACAAACAATGGCAGTGAAAGAGTTAGAGTACAGATGCGGAGCATGGCCAAAATGAGCTGTGGTGGGATAGGGCCAGAGGGCCCTCCCAACCGCTCCTGAGGCGCTGCGGGCACCTCAGTGTCAATAGGGATGCTAAACATCACGGGAGCCAGGGCTCATACGTCCCAAGCCAAAAAGCTAGAATTCCTGTGAAAACCTCTTGTGGACATCTTGGCCATCCAAGAAACCCACTGTTTACAAGGGGAAGAAGAATCCTGGTCAACCAGGGTCGCACCATCACAATCAGTATGGATGTCTCACTGTGGGGTGATCGTCCAAAACAGCAAAAAAGTTAAAATTACAAATTTGTCATCACACTTGCATGGTCGAGTCCTGGTAGCAACAATCACATGCCAAGAGGAAATAATTTTGATAGCATGTATATATGCACCGTTCACTGCAACTGAGAGAAAACAATTTTTTAAAATATTTCTACTCTCACCTTCCCACCAGATACCATTATGTTAGGAGATTTCAACTGCTGGGATAACCCTGATACGAATTGATGGCCTAATCCAAGGGGATACCCACCTAGACACATTGAATATCGCACAATGAAGGCATCTCTTGGCTTACAGGATGCTCTTCCCCCCAGTTCACCACTCCTTCCCCACATGACGCAGCCCAACATACGCGAGGGAGCGCCCATATCAATGAGTCACATTGACCACATCCTCGTCCCACAATCCCACCCCTCAATAATCTCCAAATTTACAACAAAAAAATCAATTTTTCTGACCATCAATTGGTTACAGTGCAGTTAGCGCCAACCCAATCCCACACACAGGTGTCACCTTGGAGAAAGCTTCACCTGGAAAATATAAAATTTCCTGAGATATCCGACTGGGTCAAAAACGAGGCTACAAACCCAGAATTCTTAGCCCCATTCACTTTGGATCCCATCAGAACATGGGAAAATTTCTTAAAGAATTTAATCAACAAAACCTGACATATTGCATCATGTAAGTACACCGTGGACACGGCCACAATCAAGCGTACCTTGGCGGAACTAGACCACCCGGAAATAAATACTCTGAGATCTGGCTATAGCCCCAACTGGGGATATAAATGGGCAGAAATTTCTGCCCAACTTAACAATCTCATCTTCGAACACCAACACAGAATCAAAGTATCAAACATAGGTAAGTTCATAATGGAAGGCGAAACCTGTTCAACATACTTTTTCTGCCAATTCCACTCCCACAGAAACCTGCCCACGTGCACACAGGTCCGCAAGACCAACGGCACCATGGCAACTGACCCTGAGGAGGTCAGGGTGGAAGTACACCGTTATTACACCAAATTATATCGCAAAACGCCAACAGATTCACATAAAAATAAAGAATTTATACAGAATGCTGAGATACAAAGTACACCACCAAATAACAATATACTATCCCTTATTACATGGGAGGAGCTTTGGGAGACAATTCGCGGTGCACCATGTAGGAAATGCCCAGGGCCTGATGGGATACCCTACGAATTTTGCAAAAATATTTTCAACAAATCGCCCCCTCCTATTGGCGTCTATGAACCAGAGCTTATTGAAACACTCCTATTACCAAGGCCATGAATCCTACGTTATAACCTTGTATAAAAATGGTGACAAGTTGGACCTGGCCAACTGGCGCCCAATTGCACTCTCCAACACTGACACAAAAATTCTAACAAAAATTTTAGCAGCCAGAATAGGTGTAATTACATCTGACGTCCTATCACCCAACCTGTTTGGGTTTATACCAGGGCGTTCAATCTGGAACAACATTCACCCTGTTGCATTTATTTGCCAATCCAAAGCAACTGGTGCCCTGGTCTTCTTGGATCAGGAAAAGGCGTATGACCGAGTTAGCTGGCCATACCTAAAAGAATGTCTACATGCCTTCAAACTCCCACCAAGATTCATAAAATGGGCGATGCTCCTAACAGAATCTGCAACCATGGCGGTATGCGGCCCTGGATTCCTAACAAAAATATTAAACCACACAGAGGGATCAAACAAGGGGATCCCCTCAGCCCACTGCTATACAATTTCAGCTTTGACCCACTCCTCCAAGTAACTGACTCATGTCTCATGGGGATAACCGCACAAGGACAACCAACAGTCAAGATACTGGCCTTTGTGGATGACTGCGTAGCAGGTATAGCAAACAATGAAGATGCCCGACAGCTGGAATGCACTCTAGAGGAATACTCCAAGGTGAGTAATGCATCGCTCAACAAAAGAAAGACAGAAATCATCCTCTTAGGCAAATATACAAACAATTGGGCCACAACATCAGAACCTCATACTAACACACGAAGAAAAACCCAATCATTTTACCCTTTGCAACACCTCCCACCACTACTCCTGTCTGACACCTTGGAATTTGGCTAGAATCAGGTGGATATGCTAATGAGACAATGGAAAGTAACCTGTTACAACGGGTATCCAAACGTGTCGCCTCCCTCAAAGGAAGAACCCCAGGATTAACAGGACGAGTTACAGTTGCTAACTCGCTCATCCTCCCAATACTGTGGTACAGACCCACGCAATAGCCTTCTAACCTACCTTTATAATCTCAATCCGCGCGCTTATCCAGGGCTGTCTGTGGCCTGGCTCTCACCCTCCTATAAGGATGAAAACACTATTTGGCCCACGCTCAAGCGGAGGCATGGGACTAATAGATTTTGAGAGCCTTGCCAATCACATCCTAGGTACATGGATAAAGGAAATTCTTGCTCCAGACCTCCCACAACAACATTGGTCCAGAGCAGCAAGGACTAACTTTGCACAGGCGCTCAAATTAACCAACCCACATAGTCCACCCAGACTACTTTCATACCTTGCCAAGCACCCTTCTGCAACGGGACCGCATGGAACCTCCCCTAATTTCAAACATATCCTCTGAACTATCCACCGTATGGGATGGACCATTGAGAACATGGGTACTATACAGGGAAGGGGACGACCCAGCCCCCAATTCAAATTAAGAAACCCAGAAAACCACCCCCAGAGAGATATGCTCGCAACAACCCCAAACATAGCTAGGATAGAATACCTAGATATGTTGGACATTCCCTATGATTTAACCACACAGAAGGCAATGTGGAAAATGACTCACCACCCACTCCTACAGCTGAGGATAAGAGCAAACTCTTGGCGTTGTCTGAGAAGGACCTATAGGATGGTGGACCATACCAACTCCCTCCACAAAACATGTATAGTATGTGGAGGGGAGGGATCCTTACATCACCGCCTAGAAACATGCCCCCCAACTAAAGCTATATGGCAGGAAGTCGCACGCCTGCTCTAGATCCAAAACTGAACAAGAATTCTCAATATCAAAGAGCATCTTCGCACTCCAGATTTAGTCACCAATCCCATCCACACTCCATTCCATAAAAAACTCATTGCAATGTGGACAATACACACAATTGCATTAGATGCGTTCAAGGGCAAGGTCCCAACCACTCATGGGGTTATTAACAGATTCCATTTCCACTTACTAGAGCACTTCCAAACTGGCTCTATGGATATATGAGACCAAGGCAAAAAGCGCTCATAGAATCATGGTTCCCACTCTGGTTCCTCCACACAGACCCTTTCCTTCACACCTGCTCCATATCAGGGGAAACCCCCTCAGGGTAGTGCGCCAACCCCCCCATACCTGGCAGTCCCGCTGGCAACAGGGGTAACTTGAGTACCCTGGGGTGCCCAATATTATATTTTTGGTTATTCCCTTAGTTTCACGTATATTTGGTAATGTCCATCCCCTGGTCGGCTTACCTCAGTTAAATAAAAAGATTTGAAATTAGTATAAATTGAATTTATATCAGATACTATCATTTTTGTTTTGGAGATTACAAAAGAACCCCCACTCTACTATAAGAAGAGCGCTGGGTTTATATAGAGTTAACAAGGAGGGGGAAGTCTCACGCCCTAGTATGACAACTGGGCTCCTGGCATATATTCTCTAGTGGCGGAATATGTCCATTATTCCTCACAAGTCGTCCATTGTTTGTCAGGGCCTCCCAAATTGGATATGGCAGATGGCTTACCAATTGTTCCAACTTGAGAATCTCTTTCAAATTTTTTTGGAAATTGGAGTTTTTGACTTTATGATTTTGCCCTCTTAAAATTCCTTAACTGATGCACCTAAGGGATTTTTGATTTGTTTTCTCTAGGATTTTTCTCTCAATTGGGCGTGGTGACTTCGTCCCTTTGGGGATTTGATCAGGATCCAGCAGAAAAAGGAGCGCACTTGTCAGCATATGTCCCTGATTTTTATAATATACTCTTTGCAGATTTCGTGATAATCAGGGGTTTAGGGCGCCCACTGCCAGGAGGTTGGGACAGAGCATTCTGGGGGAGTGGTGGCCACTCACCGCTCATTGAGGGTGTGCCCCAGGTTCACTATTAATTTCAGTGAAAATGATTTGTGACATTTCCTTTCTTTGTAAAAAAGAGGTTTACCTTACTCTCTAGCTTAAGCGCGGCGGTGGGAATCCTTACATTATTTGTCAGTAGAACCAGCTTTGGGTTGAGTGCATAGAATTATTTAATCTGACTGGTATATTATGATTGAACTTCAATTACAGGAAATTGACATGATGTTGAAAAGAATTAGAGCAAATAAGAGGGATGATCAAATTTGATTAGCGCTTTATTAATTTGGGAGATAAGGTAGCCTATTGTAAAACCCATGGATTAGTGAAAGAAACAGATTGGACGCCTTATGGTCAGGTCCATTTGAGTTTATCACTAAGATGGTGACAGAAGCCTTTATGTTAAAGAGCATCTTGGGTGGTCATATAATGAACCAGGGCCATACTTAACAAATAAAGTATTGTATCTAAGGGAAATAATAATTGCAATGTTCCCCTGGGACTGTTGAGCCTATTGACAATAGGTTTAGTTCCATTGTACTGTCAAATCTCAAGAAGGAACTTTTGAACCAATCTTTTAGTACTAATGGTGCCCAACCCAAGTGGGGGTCCTCCATACATATTTATTTATAGGGAGCTAAACAAAAGGATGGCTATATAAAAAAATCCTAGCATGGTGACGTGGCGTTAGCTTAAGCATCCATTATATAAAGGGGAAGAGAGGGTGGGAGATTTTCGTCTGGTAATGGCTTCAGGTGGCGGGAAAAGGCTAATAAAAGGGGGTTGGAGCGTCAACGGTGTGAGGCAAGGGACCTCTGAACCATGATTTCTGATTAAGTTTATAATAGGGCCTCTGAACCAGAATAATTGGAAAAGAAAAGATGGACCTCTGAACCTAAAGATAATAGGTTAAGTACCATTGCAAAAAAAATGGAAAATAATAAACATAGAGAAAATAATACTAAAGATAAGAATTATGAAAAGTATACTAATAAATCATTATTTTTATTGTGGCTGTGATCAAGGGAATCTGGCGGTGGTCTCACCTACCATTGTCATACACAGAGAAGGTGGATAATCACAATGCAACTAGTGAAGACCATGAATGTTGGCAGGATCAGCTCATGTTGAAACTGGATCCGCCGTGAAGTGGCTTGAAAAAGGATTGTCAGAAGATATACTCTGATCAAAAATGGAGAGCTCAGCCTAGTGGAGTCAGGAACCAATGAATTGGTGAAGCTGACAGAGTGTATCCCTTAAATGGCGTGGAGTTGTAGAAGCCCAAACTGGGGACATACAGGCTTTACAGTTCATATTATCAGTTAGATTGACTGAGATAGTCCTGGTAAGGCATGAGGACATTGGAACTATGCTTGAGAGAGGCAGCAGCAATTAGGATAAAGAAGAATAGGAGCCACGTTGCAGAGAATGGCATTAGAAGTATTGATTTATGACAAGATTGAGCTCTGCTGAAATTAAAATTAACTTTGGAGGCTGAACTGTGACCACAGCCTGAGATGGCATTTATTCCCAAGTTCCCATCTTTCACTGGATAATCTGGTCAAGTGGGGGTTGTGTTGGGATTATAGTATGCCCACATGACCAGCTTCAGTATATTATAAAGATATCTGCTTTTAATAGCTGGCATGAAGACCTTTAATGGATGTGGGAATTATCAATTTTATATGATAACTATTGTTTAGTAGAATTCCTAAACAAATATTAAGTAATCCACCAGGATTTATTCCACTGGATTACTAGTGTTTCATTTGGGAGGAGTCCTAACTTGCATTACATATGGTGCAATTATTGATTTGGTAATTGTTAATTTAATTATATTGTATGAGTCAATCAGAGTTTGTCGACAATCATTAAGAAATTTTACTTTTAGTTGCTGGGTATTGACAACGCTTTTGGTAGCAACTTGTAAGTTAACCTTTTAGGTATGTGACCTGATGTTAACGAGTAAAAGGTACCATTACCTGAGAAGGTTGCTAGCCTAAGGAGGATAATCCACTGGGGTTGAGTAAAGGCTTTAAGACACATGTTTATTCAACTGAGAAGGGGTCACATTCTAGTCAGTGGCGAAATTTAATTAAATAAATGAGGAAGATCATCATTTGGGAGGACTTAAGAGGGGTAACTCATTGGTGACGCTGACTTTTATCTAATAGGGCATCAACAGAAAAGTTGGACGGCAGATTCCCCTATAAGTTCCCTTGATTCTTATTAAATAAAGCAGTAATCATTGGTATAACTTGGTATAACAATTCAATAGTTTTGCACCTATATTAATAGTCTTGGGATTAGAGTGGAAGAGATAAGGGTTCTCAAATCTAATTGTCTTTTATCAACTCTTGAGACTAGATTTAAAGGGAAAAATTCCCTTGTTTAAGTGGTTATCAGCTACTCAGCCATCTCATGCGTTAAGGGAGGAAGGGATAAAGGTAAAAGTTCCCTTTGAACCTCTGAACCTAATAATAATATGTTATTTCCATTATCAAGTTCCCTTGTGAGGTTAGGTGAAGTTACATTAGCTTAGAAGTACCTTCAAGGATTGGAAGGAAGAGCGTCTGAACCAGTCTATCATTAGAGACAATACTCAAGTTGGTTGTAAAAATCTTAACTAGGAAGTTAGTCTTCATAATATTGTCAACCCAGTAAATTACTATATCAATGATCTACTTCAACGCATACATCAGAACCTGTGCAGTAGACATAAAATTTTACAAGGAGTAACCCAGGCATAAAGTTTACATCTGCGTTCATCCATTAAATGTGCTAGACTCATCTTCTTTGCCCAGGTGGTCTTGGGATATAGGTCCCTTCTATGTCCTTAATGGCTGTAAGTTTTTGTCCAGATGGATGTGGTGAGCCTCCAGACTGACAACAATGACCTTTTTAGTATGAGTAGATATGTAATTTTTGTTAATTGCTTTGATGGTGTGTATGCAAGATTTGATGGGGTTGCTTCTTAGAAGTAAGTGTATTTATTTAATGTAGCCACGGGAATTTTGTTCATATCTCTTTAATTTCTCAGATACATGTAAAAGTTTGCTTGTGCCCTATCCACTGTAGTTAAATGTCAGGTCAGGACCTGAGGACAAAAATGATGGCGGTAGTTAAATTACCTTGAAATTTCTAATTGTTAGAAAACTAATGGTTTAACGCTATCATAAAACTGTTTGGAAATTACTGGACTTTCCCCTTTGTCAAGACAGATTGTCAAGAAGGCCTGTTTCTGTTCTTACAGGTTTGATAACTTCCTAATTACTAAATTGAGGCGTTTTAAATTGCGCCTAGGTTTTTAAGTCTCACAAATGTAGGTTCATAGTTTTCTGGCTTCTCTTCATTGGCAAGTGTAGAAGTGCTTCACTTTCTGCTTCTTTATAGCCTCCTCCATTACACTCTTGTAAGCATTCAAGAACAACGCAATACTCTCATAACCCAGAATAAACATACTTTAAAACTGGGACTAAAGGTAGAGCCATAAGAGACAAAAAGAGTGTTTATAACCAGCTTGACAATATGGCATGCATCATAAGACACTGTATCCTCATACTCATTGTGGATCTTAGGTCAAGTTGTCTTCTCAGTTTTCTAGATCATCCTGTAGTTCATTCCAGAATTGAGTGACGGTAGCTGTACTGACCTTCTGTTCCATCTGGATTTTTAATACTGAAAATTTTGCTTCACAATTACAGATTCAGTTCTCAAGTTGGTAAAAGCTTGCTTTATCCAATTAAAACGTTTTTATAAGTGAGGTTGTTTTTTGCATACATTTTTTCCATACACTCATTTAATGCCTCCAAGGTAATGTTGAGTTCAATCAGGCAATCATCAGGGTGAACCATCCTTTAGCAATAGTCTCCATATATATATGTAAAGCTTTGGTATTTGTTAATATTTCACCCCTCCCCAGGTCATCACAACATTTAGCATTTTAAATAGTATACCTACATAAGCCAGGTGGCCCTTCAGCTCTGTCAGAGCCATAAGGTCCTCTAGTCCCTTTGGGACCTTGAGGCCCATCAGAACAATCATCTCCAGCATAATCTAGCCTAAGTTTCTGTGTCTAGGGAAATATCCTGACTTTAATGTTGAAGTCCTTTGAACAACGCCTATAATTGATCTAGGCGTTAAACCAGAGCTGACTCTAGAGCCTGGATTCAACCAGCAGATTTTGAGGAGGTTTGTTTGCATATAATATTTTATTACTTCAGTTACTACACTTATAACTGTAGAGCAAGTTGGTAATTTATGTAGACCAATATTATAATCCCTTTGGGAGATCTGATTTCAGAAATTGTTGATGAGTTATCTAGAGACCATCTAGTACTAAAAAAATGAGTCATCTAGAGATTTTAATTGCCTCACGGTTATCTTTGTCAGGTGCAGAAGAAGATTTATAAAGAGTAATCAAGGTAAGAGTTTTTGTTCTCATAAATCTCATTTAAAGTAGGACCTCATGGTGATGTATTCCTACTTAGGAGAATGAGATGAAGTGCAAAACATAAGAGCAGGTGAAGTTATTGTTCCATTTTGGCTGACTTATTGGTAGATATGGTAGCAGAACCATAAAACTTCCACATTTAGGAAGATACCGTCATGGCTTAAAAAAGGCTTAATTGTCTCAGTCATATAGTCCTGTTTAATAGCTGCTGGATGATACTGTTGATGTTGTCAGGCTGTAGGTAATATAAATTTCAGTCTGTAACTGACAAGCTGAACTCAAAGATGTCCTGGAACTCCAAACTCTCACGCCATACAGGTGGTATCATGTATTGAGATGTACTAATTCAACTGATGATATTTTTCTGCCCCACTAGAGAGATGGATGTATTGCTAGAATTATTTTCCATTCTGTGATAGACGTCTTCATTAATAAAAACTTGAGTCCCCTATAGTGAGCACCAATACTGACTTCATCATTATAGTAAAGCAGATAGTTGATTTTTCAGATGCTTGAAGATGTCCTGTTCAGATATTCTGGCTTCCTTATGGATGAATCTTAATAAAAGAATAGCTTTTGTACAACAATGGCAAAGCACTTTTGTGACTAATGGCCCATTTCTTTTCAATTATTATGGACTACAACGGCTAATGATAATGCCATAAATATCTATAAGGAACGTAAAATGCATGCTAATCCAAAAGATAAGAAGTTATAATTAACTTTATTAGTTTAGAACACTTTTACTACCTAAGGATGTGAGAGAGCCATTTGGCATAGAGAGCGTCTGGTTTCTACTCAATCAGAATCTTCACTTCTCATCCAGTAGAAGTGTCAAGCAGCAGCCATATTATGCTGATGTCTAGATGTCATGATTCATTGTTATGGAGCCTTGGTATTGTGACTCTGGGATTTGGGATGTAATTTTTCCCAGGTTGACATTTGTGGCACAGTCCAACCTACACCTTGTGATAGTTCTTAATTCCCTTTTTTAGTTCTTGTCCATTAGGCAATTCAATCTATTATGTGACAAATTATCCATGTCAGGGAGGCTCAATCCTAAAGGGGGCGTTTAAACCACTCATAATTCCAATTTTTGCCTTTTCACAGAGAGTAACCAGATCTTAAGATTTTTGGTTGCGTGGAGCAGTAGTAATGGTAGTCTTTCATTCCTTTGGGATGGCATTGAAGAGCGGAATGGCAGTAGAGAGGTGATAGCAATGTATATTCCTTCTTCAGGGTCTAATATGTTAGCAACTATTCATGGTTACACTAAATATTACTTTACTATGCAAAGGGAAAAAAATAGTTACAGATTTATAAAAGGAAATATAAGATCACTTTATTACCTAAAAGTCTCTTACATATGGTATGGATCAGTGCCCTGTGGTGGATAGGGTGCCTAGGTCCTCCTTGTTAGAGCCTTCACTCCTCAACCAATAAGAAGGTTGAGCCATGGTCATATCATCTGACCAGCTTTTGGATTCTCATCTTCCCATTGTTATAGGGCTTTGTAGTGGCAATTCTGGATACTGGGACAAGATTGCATCGGTTGAAAAATCTTAAACCTCCTTTATTTACTTTTCTCATTTAAATCAGGGATCTATTAAGAACCAAATTCATCCAATTATGAAGGCTCAATTACAAGTAGTGACTATTGAATAAATTGTCACTTCAATTTATAGTATTTTCAAAAAAGTTTCTCTGTACAAACTCTGACATAACACCCTCAAGGTCCAGTTGTAGGGGGACATAAGGGTGCAAGAACCTAGTGTGTACATGATTAATTACAGCGCCTTAGACAACATTATCAATGGAATATTTAGAAGCAGCTTTTATATAGTATGCAAGAAGGCTTCAACCAGAAGATGACTAATTTTTTAGGTCACACACCAGGGTGATTATAATAAAACAACACAAAATCTTTTTGTTGAACCTGCAGAGCTGGTTAGCTAGCATTATATTGCATAGTTTTTTGGTTGTTAATATAATCCTTTGAGTGGCTAAGTTTGTAGTCTGATTAGTTTAATAAGTTATTGCCCTCATAGTTAGCTTTCTAGTCTTGGGAGTGATGGATTCCATTAAGAACTGAACATTTCTGGGAAGTTTTGGCTCTCTTATGTACAGAGCTGTTAATGGTGACATCTTAAATACCCATTTAGGACTAAGGGGTTTAGACCACTTGTCCCTTTATTTTTTAGGCCAGGAAACCCGAAGTTCCAGGGTGCTTGTATTATAAATATTTACTTTCCTTGGCCGGAAAATCTTCACTCAGGATAAGGTTCTTGAGTGGTAAATCCTAAATATTTGTTCATCCCTAAATAATTAGAGGTGGTCAATCTATATATAAATGCGAAAGCCCACTCACTCACTCGTCACTGTATCTCAACAATGACAAGGCCTAGAAAGATGAAATTTTACATAGATATTCATTAGATACTGTAGATGTGCAATAAGAAATGATTTTTTATTTTTCATAGTAGAATAAAAAGTTTTATATGTAACAAGTGAAAATCTTATATGTTTTTAATGGAAATCGTATAGCGTTACGGCTGAGCAGTTAGATATTCGATTTTAAATGGTTTTGGTGAGCGGCTGGTGGTTTTGGGGTTGATTAATAAGCTTGACGATTTTAATAAGCAGTTAGTGATTGGTTAGTTCGATAAGTTAATTTTTTTTGGTAAGTGGTTGGTGGTTTTTGGTTGTTGGTTGTTTTAAAAGTTCAATTGGTTTTAGCTGGGTGGTGGTTGGTGTATTTAGGTGATTCGATAGCCAATGGTTTCAGGTAAATGGTTGATGTTTTAGATAATTCGATAGATTTAATTGGTTTTGGCTGAGCGGTTGGTAATTTTATATTGATTCAATATAATTTGATTCTTAAATTTTATCGATTGCCATCTACTAATATAAAAAAGAATCGATTAGGATCATCTGGTTAACTTTAAACCCACAAACAAATCTCTTTTAAACTGGGTATCAACAAGAATTAGCCTAAACTTTTCTTTACAAAAGTTATTGTTTTTTCGTTTATATAAGATGTATTATTTCATTAGCAAATAACCAAAAATCACCAAACTTTGCACAATATTTTATAAAATTTTATAAAATTTTGGAATAGTAATAGACTTTTTTTTAATAAAATCACACTTAAATTTTAATAACAGTTTTATATAAGATACAAAACGTATGTTTCTAATGGTAATTATACAGCAATTTGGCTAATTATTTTCATATTCATCTAAATCGATAGTTCATAGGCTTTGATATTAAGTTGGTAGTTTTTAGCTGTTTTGTAAGTTCAATAATTGGTTTTTGCTAAGTGGTGGTTCATTTTTTGGTTGATTCAATGGGCCCAACAGTTTCAGGTAAGTGATTGATGGTTTAGTTAATTTGTCAGGCTAAATTAATTTAGGCTAAGTGGTTGGAGATTGGAATATTCAATAGGTTTAATAGTTTCTGAACTTATTGATGGCTAACTACCAATATCTAATTGATAAAGTACATTCGCTGACTGAATGAT
The DNA here is from genome assembly GCA_022478985.1 of Massospora cicadina. Lineage (NCBI taxonomy): Eukaryota > Fungi > Entomophthoromycota > Entomophthoromycetes > Entomophthorales > Entomophthoraceae > Massospora > Massospora cicadina. The sequence goes on along the minus strand of JAKSZP010008742.1, from coordinate 10,116 downwards.
GTACTGACTGAAAGACATCTGAAACCTTTGAATCTGATAAGTTCAATCTATTTAGGTGAGTGGGTGAGAATTGGTGAATATTATCTAATAACTCACCAATTGCTCACCTGAAATTAATTGAGTCTGATAGGTTCAATCTATTTGGGTGAGTGGGTGAGAATTAGTGAATATTGTCAAATATTTCCCCAAAATGCTCACCTGAAACTAAATAGAAATCAGTGTTAGAGCTTTAAGTAGATTATTATAGTTTATAAAGTAGATTAAAATAACCAGCTCACCAGCCACAAGGGCAACAGTGAAGCTGTTAGTCCGAGTGGCTCAAGAGTAGCGCTGCAAAGCCTATAGGCTATGTCAGTGTGAGCTTATAAATTAACCTAAGCAACGCTGGGTAAATTTTGCTATTGGAAATGTATGCTTTCATTTTTCTTTCTTTTCCATTTAACCAAACTGAGCCACAGCAACACGTGGCCAGGTACAGCTAGTCTAATCTAAATAGAGAAAAGAGTAAAGTTTATTGCTTAGAAACATCACTATATGAGAGTTCAGGGAGCTTTTCATGGTCAATCTCTGTGTTCCAAGCTAAGATCTATTATCATAAACAATTGGGAATTATGCAGCAGCTTATTCATTTCTATTAAATATGATTTGATTGCTGCATAGATTGGGTTTTAAACCCAATAATAGGGGGTTCTGGGTGATTAAATATTTGACCACATTAGGCAGGGATTGTCCCTAATATCAAAAGCCCTTGAATTTTGTCAGGGATTATCCCTGATAATGCTTCTGACTATTTCATTGGATTGGGTTTAACTCCTATCATCTGAAACATATGAATCTCAGATCCAGGCAGAAATCCCAACAAAGCCCCCCTCTAGATCTTGCCATAGGGGTGAAAACAGCTAGAGAAATTGACTGTGTATGCAATTCACCACATTGCCCTGAGCAACTTTACAATTGAGTGTTCATTACCTCATTTATAAATTGTCATGGTTGGATGACATAATAGTAGGAACTGATGCTAGAGATAAGGCTGGGTGACAGGAGGCCCAGAAGGTGAAACTTCAGGCTCTTCCTGACCTGAAACACACCTTAGATCAACGCTGGGTGCAAGCCAAGTATGCCCAGGTTGATACTAATGGGGTGCAAAACGTCCAGCCCCTTATCTCAGCCCAAGCACTGAAATGAACAATTTATATTTTAAATGAAGATGGTTCGATTCAGTTAATTGAAGATCAGGGGTTCAAATCCCATTTGAGTTATAAAATTTTAAGTTTGGGTAAAATACAGCTTCAATCAATTACTCAAGTGAAGGCACTTTTGGTATATTACAAAAACGGATGGAAGCATCTGTTTATTGGAGCGTCAAGGCTTGGGCGCACCTCCGCAGAACCTGACTTTCCCCAGCCTACTTTAAATATGGTTTTTTGCGACCAACTTTCCTTGTTGGTTAACTTTCTTTAATAAATTTACCTGTTATTTTACATTTTTTTACCAATGGTTCCTTGGACAAACTTAGTAGTGGATCTTTTTGAGGAGGTCTCCAACTATGTGGGCCACTACCTTTTATCACAATTTACAAAAATCCCAGGTGCTCCCTTGGGCCGCCCAGGTCCCCTCAGATTGAGGCACCCAAGGCCCCTGACGCCAAGTTACACTTGATTATGGACTCCCCTTTGGGGTCCACTCAAGCTGTGATATTCTTACTTACCTGTTACCTTATGTTGCTCTTTACACCCTTGCCTGGGGTGCCTTTTTCTCAGGCACAGTTCAAGGTGCCTTCCTTCCCATTCTCCTAACGGCTAGTTCCCTAGCAATGTGGGTTTGCATCTCACATCACCTTGCTGGGAAAGAGAGAGTTACAGACACTCTCTTGACATTAGTCGACCAACCTTTTTATTATATGTGCATGAGAATTATCCATGTGGGACTTTTGTTATTTTTAAATTGGGTGCGCTGGCCATTTGTCACTGCCACAATGGTGCTCACCACAGTTTTCTCATTTTGTTTTGTTTTGGTGCATCTCGGCGTTATTCTTGCAACTACCAATTGGGAAGTGCCCACCCTTCCTGCTTGTACTTGGTGGTCTCAGACTTTTTGTGATCCTGATGTCATGATTCCCCACCTTTCTCCTGAGATTTACTCAGAAATTCAACAAGCCTTGGCATCCCTTGAGCCAAAACCCTCATTAAGTAAACATAATCTGTCTAGTTCACATCCACTTTTGCAGTGGATCTGTTGTCCCAATTGTCTCCCAATGCAGGCGATTGGGTTTTTGTGGTATTTCACACTCACCCTCTTTTGTGGCAAAAAGTGGAGGGCTTGGAACAGATCTTGGAGCAGAATTGACCTGATGAAGCATCCTTCCATTCCTTCTTCAAGTTCTTTTCCCTGCGTCAAGTGGGTTGGCCAATGAAAGCATACTTGAGTGAATTCTGTGAAAAAGCCCAGGCTTTGCCATTAACCAATGAAGTTAAAAAGTCATTTCTCCGTTCAACCTTGGACATATCGATGCAAAACTCCCCAATTTGGCAGTCGCCTTCTTCCAATTTTGATCATCTTGCTGAAACCCTTTGGGGTAGTTTCTCCGCCCCAACCCAGAAGAGGCCAGGTAATTAGGCCATCTTTGGATCAAATCATATAAATATGTAAGCTGAAAAGTCACGCACGCCTCTTGAAATGAGGGAATCTTATCCTTCCAATTCTTCTACTTCTTCTAAATTTGGAACTGTACAGTGATATAGCCCTGAGAATGAAGTAATGGTTTCAGATGATTATGCCACAATGATGTCACCCATGGTCATCCCTATAAATATTGCGTCTTCAACTAGTGATATTTCCTTGAATTGTGAGATGCTTCCCACGAATTTCCTCCCCATCTCAGCGGAAATTGGGAACATCAAAGGGTCTGAACCTATATTTTTGAGAAAAATGATTCTGTTATTGTTTTTTCTCCCCAACACATTTCTGAGGTGCATGCCAAGGCATCGGCTCTGGTCTTGGGGGTGATTGCCTGGATAGTGATGCACACACAACCCTCAGAATGAGTGTGGGTTTATTAGAGCTGGAAAACGCGTTTTATAATGTGAACAATTTATCCTAAAATGAACCGTTTATTTTCTCATATGGTCTGGATGAGGACCCTATTTTGGTATATCAGATTACTCCTGAGAACCCTCGTTTGACCCCTACCATGATTAGGGGCTCTCAGGAAGTTGAAAAGGAACTTTGTCACAAATATAAAGATGTATATGCACCTGCAGAAGGTGTAGTAGAATATGTGGCTTCAGTAGTAAGAGTGGCCCACTATCCCTCCCCCTTCTATGATTCCAAAACATACCCTGATGGCTTGTTCAAGCCAGAGGAAGAATTTTTCTGGTGAGTTGATGGCGTTTTCTGCATTGAATGAATCCCATTATGGATACTTCTTGTTGACTGCTACCCTTACATCCTCTTATGGAAAGTTCAGCACAACTATTTTGGTGGATACTGGTGCCTCAAATAATCTTATTGACCAAAACCTTGCTGAAAACCTTGAGTTGAGTTACTCACCAGGTGGTATGGTTAGAGGTGGGGCTTCTCAAGGTATTCCTACATTGAACATCTTGGAGTCAGTCGATTTCCAGGTAGGTTCTTATCTATTGTCTCACCAGTTTCAAGCTATCAGAAACCTCTTGTTTCCCATCATTTTGGGTGTTGAGTGATGCGGAAGTTTAATGCCACAACGAATTTGAAAGAAAACACTTTATCCTTGTCTTTGACAAATGGTCACCAGTTGATTGTTCTTTTGTCTGAGGATAACGCCCAAGGCAAATTACCCCATTGGCCCAATGTTCCCAGTCCATATCTTACCCCTTTGCTGAAGCCCACCGTAGGACTTTCCTTACCTTCCTGTTTGGAGGAGTTGGCATCTTCTTTTGATGCAGCTTCAGCTATTATGCTACCAGAACATTCCGAGTTTGATTGTGAATTTAAACTTACTGTGGATCTGGTGCGTATTTCTTCCCCCATATACCCATTGACTGTCCGGGAGGAAGAGGTTTTAGATGTATGGGTGAAGGAGCAGTTGGCCAAAGGTGCCATCTTTCAGCGTACCTCCCCTGTTTGCCCCCACTTCTCTTTGTGGATAAGGCTGATGGAACTTTGCGTCTGTGTGTCAATTATGTAAATTTAAATAATGTAACTGTACCTGACCTCCATCCCATCCCTTTGGATTCCCAGATTGCACGATATGTGGAAAAGGCAAAAGTTTTCTCCAAGTTGGACTGCCTCAATGCATTCAATCAAATCTGGATAAAGAAGGGCCAGGAGTGGTTAACCGCATTATGTACCAGAAAAGGGATTTTCCAGTTCCAGATTATGCCCTTTGGGCTTAAGAATGCCCCTGCCATCTTTCAACGCCGCATTGATGCCGCGTTGGGGGACCTGTTAGAGGTATGCGCGGTCGCCTACATGGATGATATCCTTGTGTTTTCCCCCAATCAGGAGTCACATGCTGTACACCTTTGAAAAGTATTGGAGAGATTGAGGGCCGCTTGCCTTACCCTCAAGATTAGTAAATGCGAATTCTTCAAGTCCCAGGTTACTTTTCTGGGCAACGTCGTTTTTGACCAGGGCCATATGATAACTCCAGACAAGGAGAAGGCTATTTGTGAGTGGCCTACCCCCACCTCTGTCAAGGAACTAAGAAGCTTTTGGGGACATGTACGTTCCTCAAGAAGTTCACACCCAATCTCTCCGAGGTGGCAGCTCCCTTATATAAGGCCAGCGGTGAGAGAGAAAACAAGGTGCTTCAGTGGTCCCCTGTTTTGGAGGATGCTTTCCAAGAAGTGAAGTGCACCTTGTTATCCACATCCATCCTTCGCCATGTTGATCCTGCCAAGGAGTTCATTGTGTCCTCAGATGCTTCCAACTTTGCCATTGCAGCTGCCCTGTTACAAGTGGGTGAAGATGGGATAGAGCATCCAGTGGGATATTTTCTAGTAAAATGTCTCTGCATGAGTTAAACTACGCCGTATATGATAAGGAGTTTTTGGCAGTGGTGGAGGTGCTGATTTATTGGCGTCACCACTTACATGGCTCCTCCCAACCATTCCAGGTTTGTACAGACCACCGAGCTTTGTTGTACTACTGTGCTCCACATGTTCTAACACCACGTCAGACCCATTGACATGAGACCCTTGCCCTATTTACATTTTCCTATGAGGTCACCAAGGGCAAGGAGAATGGTTTGGCGGATGCTTTGAGCCACAACCCTGCTTTGGCTCCCAATCCAAAGGAGGTAGAGATTAACAACACCTGGTTGATAATTCCACCAAGTATGATTCTGCCTCAACTTCCTAAGTCCATGGTACAGACGTGAGCGCTCATGCCTCTGGAAAATGCAGCAGAATATAGTATGTTTAGAAAGGTAGCTCTTTATCAGCCGTTATCAGCTGAATATGCTGTTGTTCTCGCTAAGAGCGCCCTGAATCAGGAGGACTTATCCAGGGGTTATCACGTGAAGGATGAGATGATATGGTTTCAAGGGCGCCTATGGGTTCCTGCTGGACCACTAAGCCTGGAAATCATCTGGGACCATCATGACAGAATAATAGTTGGTCATCCTTGGAAAGCAAAGACCCTGGAGTTGATACAACGCACTTACAATTGGAAGGGCTTTCCTGTTCAGGTAGGGCGGTACTGTAAAGAATGCCTGATTTGCAATCAAATGAAACCCAATCGGCAACCTTTAGCAGGGTTGCTGGTACCAGTCCAAAAGGCTGAAGGGCCCTGGACTTCCCTATCAGTGGATTTCATTGTGGATTTACCCGTTTCAGATGGGTATGATGCAATCATGGTGGTGGTGGACCGCTTTACAAAGTTCGCCCACTTTATTCCTATTAGAATGACCATAATTGCTGCTGAAATGGCTAGGCTCTTCGTCGCCCATGTATTTGCGCTCCATGGGGTTCCTCAAGAAATCATTAGTGTCCGGGGACCCCAGTTAACCTCCGTCTTTTGGAAAAAAAGTTGTGTAAAACTCTTCAGATTCGCCCCTGCCATTTGACTGCCTATCACCCCCAATAAGATGGGCAGACTGAGCGAGTGAACCAGTGCTTAGAACAATTTCTGCGTTGTTACACCACCGCAGACCATTCAGATTGGGTTCCTCACCTTCCCATGGCCCAGTTTAGCTACAACAACACTTTGCATTCATCAATCAGTTGTTCACCCTTTTTTGCTAACCATGGCTTTACCCTGCTTTTAACATGGAGCCCAGCTGTGGTTCCAAAATGGAAGCGGTGCTGGACTTTTCTAAGACTCTCAAGAAGGTCCATCAGGGGGTGACCACAAGTTTAGAGGTGGCTATGCTGGTTTATAAGGAGAATGCCAATGGAAAGCACCTAGTGGGTCCAGCATACAAGGAAGGGGATCTCGTGATGCTTGATGCTCGCAACATCCCTATCAAGCAGCCATGCAAAAAACTGGGTCCAAAGAGGATTGGTCCTTACTGTGTAGTTAGAAAGATGGGACATGCCTCATACCAGTTGGATCTTCCCTCCACGTTTTGGATCTTCTCCATCTTTCAGTAAAAGCAAGTTGACATTGTTTGAGGGCCCTCCTCCTGTGACTCCTGAAGCTTATCTTGTGGATGGGGCACCGGAATGGGAAGTGGAGGAAATAGTAGCCTCCCGCTGGGTTAAGCGACGCCTTGAGTACTTGGTATCCTGAAAGGGGTTTGACGCAGCAGAGAACAGTTGGGTGCCAGCACGGGATTGTGTACATGCCCAAGACCTGATCAAATCATTTCATAATTGTTTCCCTGAGGCTGTAAGATCTCAGCCTAAGCCAGCCGTTGCTGCTATGAAGTTGCCACCAGCACATAAGAACTTCTCCTTAGCAAACGCCCCTGGAGGGGGGGTGGAGCTCAAGAAGGAGGAGAGGGTAATGTCATGGTTGGATGACTTAATAGTGGGAACTGATGCTAGAGATAAGGCTGGGTGACAGGAGGCCCAGAAGGTGAAACTTCAGGCTTTTCCTGACCTGAAACACACCTTAGATCAACGCTGGGTGCAAGCCAAGTATGCCCAGGTTGATACTAATGGGGTGCAAAACGTCCAGCCCCTTATCTCAGCCCAAGCACTGAAATGAACGATTTATATTTTAAATGAAGATGGTTCGATTCAGTTAATTGAAGATCAGGGGTTCAAATCCCATTTGAGTTATAAAATTTTAAGTTTGGGTAAAATACAGCTTCAATCAATTACTCAAGTGAAGGCACTTTTGGTATATTACAAAAACGGATGGAAGCATCTGTTTATTGGAGCGTCAAGGCTTGGGCGCACCTCCACAGAACCTGACTTTCCCCAGCATACTTTAAATATGGTTTTTTACGACCAACTTTCCTTTTGGTTAACTTTCTTTAATAAATTTACCCGTTATTTTACATTTTTTTACCAATGGTTCCTTGGGCAAACTTGGTAGTGGATCTTTTTGAGGAGGTCTCCAACTATGTGGGCCACTACCTTTTATCACAATTTACAAAAATCCCAGGTGCTCCCTTGGGCCGCCCAGGTCCCCTCCAGATTGAGGCACTCAAGGCCCTGACGCCAAGTTACACTTGATTATGGACTCCCCTTTGGGGTCCACTCAAGCTGTGATATTCCTGACTTACCTGTTACTTTATGTTGCGCTTTACACCCTTGCCTGGGGTGCCTTTTGCACAGGCACAGTTTGAGGTGCCTTCCTTCCCATTCTCCTAACGGCTAGTTCCCTAGAAATGTGGGTTTGCATCCCACATCACCTTGCTGGGAACGAGATAATTACAGACACTCTCTTGACATAAATAACCTTGTAGGGCCCTGACCAGTTTGTTCTCAGTTTGTTACTGTGACATCCAGGATGATGGTGGTAGATAAGGACTAGGTCACCCAGTTGGAAGGTGTGCAGAGGTTCATGCTTGTTGTTAAACCAATTAGTTTCTCTGTTAGTGGTAGCAGATGAGTTCTCCCAAAGCCAGGTCCTGAAGTTGGATAATCTCATTAGTGATAATTCACATGGTAACTTCAGGGGCTTTAGAGTAGCTTGATCAAGCAAGATCTGCACTTTTTGAAGGCAGCTTTGAAATTTCTTCCATACAACGTTTGAAAGGGCAACATCTTAATTATTTGATGATAGCGTATTCTATAGGCCAGTATTGCACTAGGCAAATATTGAGGCCAATGAAGGGGGACAGTTGTAGCCATTTTCCAGAGAGTTGCAGTTAGAGTACCATTTTCCCGCTCTAACATTCATTGGTTTTCAGAATGGTAGGGAGTGGAAAATACCTTAGTGGATCCCATCATCTTGGCTAAATCATCCAATAGCAACAATCAGAAATTTTGCCTGTTATCAGAGAGAATTAAGTAGGGCACCCATGCTGGGTAATAATCTGAATATATAAAATTGGCTTTACTTTTGCTCAAGTGAAGGGTAGTGATACAGCTTCTTTCCCTTAGTTAAATGATCCACTGCTAGGAGGAGGAGCTGATGACCATTAGAGGCTTGAGGGAGGGATCTTACAATATCAATACTCTAGTATGAAAGGGTTCACAGGGTGGAACCACTGGATGTTGAGCTCAGGGATTAGGTCCAGCTTGACTTTACAAACCAGGAAGGACTCTCTAATACATCTTGGATTGAAACAAGCATTCCTTCCCAGTAGCATTGAGTCTTGAGCCACTATTAAGTTTTCTGAATTCCCCTGTAGCCAACTTGTCAATGTCCCTCTAATATGATGTTGTCTGACCTGAGGGTCATATATAGGGCAACCATTTTTGATATACAATTTTGTACAATTTACCGTTTTTAACATAGAGGCTCACCAATTTTTTGTTAATTCTTTTTGAAGGGTTGAGGATACATCTTTTCATAAATGCGATTGGGTTAAGAGGTCATAGAGTCAATCCTCCTCAGGGTCAGTTAGAGTTAATATGGGGAGCCTGGACAAGCAATCCACATTTTGGTGGATGGGCCCTGGGGTGATGAATAATAGAAAAATAATATTTTTGAAGCTTTAACGCCCATTGGGCTAATCTCCCATCAGAATTTTCTTTTCTTGTAGCCATTACAAGGAAGCATGATCAATGATTAAAGTAAAATAATTTTTGTATAAGTAGGGTCAAAAATGCTTAATAGCCAATAGAGCTGCCAAGCATTCACATTCCATAACATTATAGTTGCATTTGGCTATGGTTAAGGTCTTGATATAGTATTCATTGACCAGGTCCCATCCACCAAAATTGTGCTGGGATAGTTTAGCTCCAATAGCTATATCACTAGAACCAGTAAAAAGTAGAAACGGTTTATCAAATTTTGAATATATAAGTAATAGTGAATGGGAGAGAGCTGTGCATAATAATTCTTAGTCCTGCTGTTGCTCTTCTTCCAGTTGGAAGGGTACCTACCTTCATCAAAAAAATATACTAGAGGCTTGGAGGGGTCAGTAAAATGTGGAATAAACTGGTGATGATATCCTACCATCCCCAAAAGACATGTACATCTCATAGGGATTTAGATGGGACATCTTAGAAATGGCCATAACCTTATCGTCCATTAGGGATATTCTGGCTTTAATTACCTTATGACCCAAAAAACATTTTTGGTCTAAAAAAAGAACTCTTTGATGGCTTTAGCTTTAATGAGGCTTGCCGTAACTGCTGGAAACCTTGCCTAAGATGATCTATGTGCATGGTAAAATTCTCAAAAAATAGTAATATTGTTGAGATAAACTAGCACATAAAAATGTTAAGTTACCTAAAAGTTCGTCCATGGCATGTTGGAAAGTAGCAGGGGCATTACATAACCCTGCGGCATTTGAGTGGGCTTAAATAGTCCTTAACTTAAAATGAGGGCACATTTTTCACAATCCTTCAGCGGCAAATCAATTTGCCAGTACCCACTGGTGAGATCCATAGCTGAAAATAGTGGGAATCCAACATAAAGTTTAGGAATCATCAATATGTGGCAGAGAAAAGCTATTTTTTCATGTGATAGAATTTAGGCAGCAATAATCTATGATAACATGGTGGCCACCATCCTTCTTTCAAATTAATAGGAGTGGGGAAGCCCACAGGCTTTTAGAAGGCACAAGTAACT
>JAKSZP010008741.1:0-25302 GCA_022478985.1 Massospora cicadina | reverse complement strand
GTTGCCTCCAAACTGTTCATTCCATGCAAATTGTTTGGGGGAGGATATGGGGCTCCTGGACAGCAGCGATGTCAATTTGTGCTGACCTGATGTTGCGGAGGAGGCGGGCTCTCCGCTTAAAGTCCCACAACCCATTTGCGTTGATGGATTGCAGGGCTAGGGTGCTGCCATGGGGACTCATAGCTGTTCCCCTCCATGTCCTGGGGGGTTGCCAGCGCTTAAACCTGCTGCTGTGAGGCGGCTAGTTTTGAGTCCTTTAGCTTGACTATTAGCTGCAATCCGCGAGTAGCATCGCTTGTTCTGAGGGGAAGGAGAGGGTGAGGGGGCGGAGGACCCAGTAAGCCAGCCTAGGATGCTGCCCCCGCTCCGTTGCAGGGGAAGGACCTGAGGGTGCTCAATGGTGACCTCCGCGGTGTCCCCATTTGATGAGTCTGAGTCCATATTCACTTCCTCCAACACTGCAAAGGATCCGCGCGAAATGGACTGTGGGGTTGGGGTAGGACTCTTTGAGGTGGCACTTCTACCGCAGGCCGCGGGTTGCCAGTCCATGCTGGTGGGCATAGCTCCATTGGGAGCTGAGGGTTGATGCGATAAATCGCTGGTGGAGGTTGGTGGGGGTGCCGCGGAGCCCTGAGTGGGGGTGGCTGACGAGGGGCACCCTGTGGGAGATGCCTTGCGCTTGGTGAGAGAGGGAGTTGACTCTGGGAGATTGGAGGGGTGCCCATTGGAAGGGGGGCATGAGCGCGAAGGTATCCCACAACAATAGTGGGGTTAGCAGTTTCAACTGCTAGGCGTAAGGCCTCAGGGGACAGGTCTTGAACGGGAACCCATTGTGTGGGTTGTGGAATTGCTGCTGCAGCCACGTGGGATCGTTTTTGGCCTGGTTTAGGCCTATGGTTGGTGGCTAAGAGGGCTTGTTTTTGAGCTGTGCAGCCACTATATAAGTGTCCAAGGGCGTTACACCATGAACACCGGGGGCGCGCCTGATCAGGGTCGACAAAAAAGATCTCAGGGCATGCCCCAAATACCGCTACACGAGGAATAACCTCAATGTTGCGGGATACAGTGGGGGAAGGGATGAACGACGCCCTAGCAGTGCGAGCTCTTTGAGTGAGAGCATAGTAAGAGGGGACGCTAAAGTCCACTGAAAGAACAGACCCAAACTCCATTAAACCACGATGGAGTGCCAGTTTAAGAGACTCAGAATCAACAGTCGTTGGTAGGTTGGAAAAAGTAACCCATGAAATTTTCTCCAGGTGAGAGCGTGTGCGGGAGATGCGAAGAGATCCGCGTGGAATAATGACCTGGAGGGTGGCAGCATGGTCAGCAAGGGCAGCTTCAGTGAAGCCCACATCGATGTAGTGGCCCTCCACTGATTCATGGATGGTGTTGTTAGTTGGGAATGTCTCCGCAATCGCTGCAAAGTATGAGAAGTAATCCTCTGTATAGAATTCAACAGGGTTATGCCCATAATAAAGGCGAATTGCGTGGGAGAGGGTTGAGCGAGGTAGAGCTTTTTGCGCTCTAGTTTCGGCCCATTTCTTCTTAACATCAGCAATAAACGCCACTTCACGGGGATCAGCTTTGGGTAGCGTTGGTGCCAGAGGTTTTTGCCACGCCCCAGTGGCTCCTTTGGTACGTTTGTGTTTGCTTTGGGCTGCAAATGCGGGTTGAGTGTGAGCTGATGGTTTGGACAAGTTTGCGGAGTTTCCTTGCTGCTGGAATGTTACAGCAGTTGCTGGCATCATATTAAATTGAGGGGCGGTTTGTTGGGCCTCGCTAAATTGGGGGGGCCCATCCAGATTGGAATTAACTCCAGCCAGTTGGGAGGAGTGAGATTTTTCATCACCATCCCAATCTATTTGGGTAAATTCAGCTCGAGTATTTGCTGTGATTTCGTGGGCAAAACTCACTGGCTGATTGGTGAATTGGTCGTTTTCAGCATATGGAGATAAAGTGCCGACTTGAGAAGTGCCGATTATGGGGTTTAAATAGGACGGGTGAGATTGGAACTGGTGTGAAGTTCCAAAATCTGAACCATTTAAATCCCCATTGGGAAGAGTAGATTGTCCCAATTTGGTGCTTAGTGAACCAGAATGTGCGGCTAATCCAACCTTACGTCCGAGGGTTTGGGGGCCAGGTGATTGTTGGGCCTCGCTAAATTGGGGAGTCCCATCCAGATTGGAATTAACTCCAGCCAATTGGGAGGAGGGAGATGTTTCATCACCATCCTAATCTATTTGGGTAAATTTAGCCCGAGTATTTGCTGTGATTTCGTGGGCAAAACTCATTGGCTGATTGGTGAATTGGTCGTTTTCAGCATATTGAGATAAAGTGCCGACTTGAGAGGTGCCAATTATGGGGTTTAAATGGGACGGGTGAGATTGGAACTGGTGTGAAGTTACAAAATCCGAACCATTTGAATCCTCATTGGGAAGAGTAGATTGTCCCAATTTGGTGCTTAGTGAACCAGAATGTGCGGCTAATACAACCTTACATCTGAGGATTTGAGGGCCAGGTAGCTGGGTATCGCTCCTCATGGAGGGAGCCAGAAACACGGCGTCATCAATAATAGATGGGGCTGAATTAGCTGACACAATGGGGGAGGTGAATGCCTGGATGGACTGAGTTGCATTCAACTGAGCAGACGCCATTAAAACAGCGTGGGTGATGGCCTCCTTGGTTGGATGGGGCCTAGCGGGTTGGTGGGAGGCAGCGCACACAGAGCTGTTAGGCGTGCAGGTTGCAGAAGTGCGATCAGGTGAACTGGCGCTAGTTGGAGTAGCTCCAGGTTGGGGGGTGGTGCCTACTTTCATGGCCGCTGCTTGTGAGCGGGTGATTCTGGTTGACCCTGAGGTGGGTAACCGAAGGTTGCTTCGTTTGGGGGTGGTGCTGGCTCGTTTGTCATAGCCTGCGGGTTCTTTTGCGGGGTTTCCTGCCATATTTGCTAATAGTTTTCGTAAATCTCTTTAGTGGAGCTAAATTTCAGGCTGAATTGATTTTCGAAAAGTGATGCTTAGCAGAAAGAGATTTAAATCATGCAGCATTCAATTATACTAAAACAGTCCTTCACTCAAAATAAAGGTGCATTTTCCTCAGTCTTTAGGGGATAAATCGATTTACCAAGATCCACTGGTGAGATCCATTGCCAAAAAATGAGATCTTGACATTAAGTGTAGAAAAATCATTTATATGAGGTAACAAATAGCTGTCTTTTTTGTGTTATGGAATGTAGTTGGCGATAATCTATAAAAACTTGGTGTTTACTGTCCTTTTTTATGCATCAATAGAAGTGAGAAGCCCACAGGCTTTTGGATAGCACAAGTATCCCAGCTTCTAACAGTTGCTTTAGTTCTAGAGCTATTTGGGTTACTTCAACTTTGGATTTTCTGTAAGCTTGGGATTTAAATGGGGTATCCTCAGTTTTAACTTGGTGAATTACTCCTGACATCTTCCCATAGTCACCCAGTCCCAATGAGAAAAAATCATAATATTTATAAAGGAGGGCTTCTCTTTATGGAGCTCATTGGGAGTGAGGTTGTCTACAATCTTACTTTCAAGCAGTGTTATTTTGGTCATGTGTTTGAACCCTAAATCTTACAATAAAAGGAATTTTCATAAATCAGATACTTTGTCAATATTATATCTTGCATAGGCGATGAGTGCATATTGGGGACTTAGAGGGTCAATTCATTTGATATCTTAATAAAATGGAGATATAATTTCCATAAACAGGGGTCTAAAATTTCAGAACAGAACAACGCTTCTTTGATATCAGGGGTAGGGTGTCCATATAGCTCCAAGATTTGATTAGGTGAATGTAAATATTGATTTTCAAAACTCACAATAACTTGTGAGCCAGGTGGTGTACTAATGGAAGGGGGGTCATATAGAGGTATCCCATCTTTGGCATCTACATCCTCATGTGGTAACTTAGTTTTACCACCCAAATTTTGGTACTAGATTTTGCAAATAGTGGTGAGATATTCAACAAACCATGTTCATTTTTTTGAGCTACTTTATCATCTATTGGGTATCAATTATAAAGGTATCCAATATCCTAAGAGAGAGATTTTTTTACTTTATGGTTAATAATGCAGCTGAACTCCCACACCAATTGTACTTCAATAAGCTATTCATAATTAATATTCTCTAATGCAACAGCGGGAGTAGTAATCAACAGCTTTTTAAATTAGAGGGGTAAGGAAGTATATGCCCAAAAGCTTTAATGGACTGATTCCCAGCCATAACATATAGTGTTGTGAATTATATCTGGTGTTATTTTAATCTTTTGTATAGTTTATAAGGATATAAATTAACTAGTGAGCTGGTATTAGATATAGCCAGGACTTTAACCCTTATTAAAGACTACCTCCACTGGACCATTAACGAACTAAATTGAGAATTAATGGTTAGTAAAATAGCAGTAGGAAATTATACAGAGGTGATAAGAGAAGTTATTTTTGTCCAGGCTCAGATATTGTTAATTTGTTTGAATGTTTTGTTGGTTAAGGCTTTTCTCTTGGTAGAAAAGCTTACTATAATGGAATTATCTGGTATTGACCAATATACTTTAGGACAGCTTAAGGCTTCTATTGACTTGGATTGTGAACAGCACGTTAATTTTGTCAGGGACAGCTAACAAAAAGCAACCCAGAATACTAGGCCTGTAATGGGGATAATTAGGCACTTGAATATCATTTGCAGAAAGAGCCTCTTGCCTTATGCTGACCGATCTTTTGCTGCATTGTGATGAAAAAGATGATAGCAGTGGTTTTCAGTATGGGTGGTTCCTTTACAAACGGAGCAATAATAGTTGGAGGTGGGAGATTTGAAATTTTACCTCTAAAACCTGAGACTGAAAATCATTATTAGGACTGGGTAAGCTGGGAAGTTTACAAGGTCGGCAGAAATCTCCATAATGGCCTCTTTGATATACAGGAGTGATGTAAGGTGAGGCTTCAACGATATAAGGTAGAGCTGGACGTCAGGAACGGTTTTGAAGGCCAATAAAGAAGCGGAGATAGCTTCATCCATAGTAAGACGTTTTCCAGCAATCAATTTCTGGGCCTTGATATAAAATCTGTGGGAAATGTAATAAAGGATTCTCCAAAATAAGTCTGATTCCTTTGAATACCTGTTTCTAGTTACTTAAGGTTAAGTCACTCATGAACTCCCAGATTAGAGAACTTTTGTCTTTGTTCCAGGTGCAACAGGTTATTAACTGTGGTATCATTAACAATGAGCTAGCTAAGCCAGATGGTCAGATATTGCGCCACTGATGGTTGGTAGCTTCTCCATTTCTCTTTGTAGCAGTATGTTAACTTTTGGTGGCTCTGATTTCTTTCACCGAGCTAGTTGAACAGGTTAAAACCCACTGATAACAGACGATTGATTTAGTTAAACCAATCTTTGATAAATAATAATAAAGTACTTAATTTATGGAGCTATTGCCCCGATGATACCAAATAAATTTATTACATAAACTAATAGCTACTTCTGTAAACCCTTACCTACTTTCTTACTTCTCAAAAAGACCTCCTCTCTCATTCTCTTACTCTGCTCTTAATACTCAGTACCCTCAGTTCGTCCTCAACACTTTCTCTTGGTCAATCTTTTTTACTACAATTTGAAAGGGTTTCACTTCATCATTGAGGCTCTGGCGTGATTCCCTAAAACTTCCAAACTATTAAATATTTCAATTTATTCACTCCACATTGACATAGTTTAGTGCTCCAATCTCAAGGCTCACTTTGACTCATAATAATTTATCCGCCAAATATGTGCCTTATCATCCAGTCATATAATTTCTTGACATTACCCCACTTGGCTGGAAAATAAGCTTCTATTTATTGTATGCTTGAAGGAACTTAACGTGTACTCAGTTGATAATCCATCCCACAGGTTTCTTAATAGTGTAGGCGTTGACAATAGTCTTCTTGTTTATCTCAAACGTTCTGATCCATATGCTGGTGAGCTTGTTCCTTCTACTAAACCCATGTTAGTCATGGAACAGGACAAGATCTCCTAGCATAAACTGTAGGATGATGCTGCTTCTACATTGATCGGACTCCTGATCCTAAAACTTCTTAGGTAGACTAGTGGAATAAGCTTCAATTTAAAGTATAATAAGCTTGTCTGTTAAATTAGTCAAATAGCACTGGGGCTCTACTCTGCCGGTATCCTCCAAACAGGAATAAAGCAATGCCAGCAAAGCTTGTAGGACAATTGCCCTCCTGGCTTAAAGAAAAGAATGTTTTGGATCAAAAATAGGCCAAATGGGGAAATGTCAGACATTTACATGTTTGAGATGGGGATAAGGTAATTTTAAATAGATATATCAATAGTATCAGCCAAAAGACCCCAGTCAATTCTCAGTGGAACCCCCCAAATTGGGGTAACACTTATGTAAACTTTACATGGGCAAATAGCATGAGGTCAGGCATTCAGATTACCCCGACCATGCAGTGGAACCTGGGGAGTCCACTGGAGTGTCATGGCTGGAAAATGACAAAATAATGATGACAAATCTAAGGGACAAAGATGCATGTCAGGAGGCCATGAAGGTGATGTTGGCTGGCCTCCCTGACCTCAAGAAAACCTTGGATCAATGCTGGGTGAAGGAGAGTTATGCCTAGGTTGGTCCCAGGGATGGAAGAGAAGTTTGTCCCTGCATAACAGCAGGTGCATTAAAATGAACCAGCTTTTTTTAGATAAAAATGGTTCGCTTCAGTTTTTAGGTGAACGGGGTCTTGAATCCCATTCAGTTTTTGAACTTTCCAGCTCAGGTCAGCTTCTCTTTTATAATCAATTAGCTGAGTTCAGTTGATTATCAAATACAGTGTATTGCCTAATGAAAGCGTGCGCCTATTGGTGCACCTTGTCTTAGACCTGCTTCCTTCAATTGATTGTTTGCCCACAATCCCTTACATTTCTCATGTCAAGGCCAATCTCTCCCATTGGTCAATTTTCTCATATAATAAAACCCCTCGTTTAGTACACCTCCTTATATATGTGTTGTCGTGGACAAGCCTGTGCATTGACCTCTTTGAGGGGTCTAGTGCAACACTAACTATTTAATTTTAACAATGCTAAATCTATTCGCCCATGCACCTTTGGGACGCCCAAGTTCCCTCCAGCCTAGAGCGCCTATCCCTTTCTCACTCTGTGCACCGCGTTGCTCCCTTTTAGTTCTACCTTAAAATGATAACCATATTTTACCTGAGTTATTCTAGCTCAATCAGCCTATTTGTTCTCTAATAACTTTTGTATTAACTACTAGTTTTCTGGCGTTAGCCTTGTGCACCATGCATCACCACGGTAGGAACAGGAGAGTTATAGACACTCTCCTTACACGGAGGTTCCTCCCAATGCCACGTCTAGTAAAATATAAGACCTAAGTGGGGGACCACCCCTTCTATAGGCTTAACGGGGGTCCTCCAAGGTGCAATTATTTTCTCTCACGGTGATTGGCTGAAATATATCAAATCTTTTACCTCACAGTTCATCTTTCCTATATTAACTTTTCATTAGGTGTTATGCCAAAGTAAAGTGAGTTTGATCACCGATCAGTTGAATTTCCATATTCACTAATTTGGATCTCACTAAGCTCTTCTGAAAATTAGCAATGAATTTCCTTTGACCCTCAATACTTTTTAATTATGAGTGGTAATATTGAGAAGGAGCACTTTTGTTTTCTGCCCGCGCCAAATAAAAAGCCTTTAAATATCATAATTTACTTCTATTATATGAAATATTTTAGGTTTTAAGTTTTTAATCAAAATCTTGAATTATAAGCACCAGCGAGCCTAATTTTTCTAAATTCCCACTAAGTGGTGCTCACCACAGGGGCTCCTGAACACCACACAATTATTATCACCAAAAATGGAGGGCGCGCCTGCTGGAAGTGTTACTAGCTGGGTGAGAAACAGAGATGGGGCAGAAGATGACCATATGGATAGCCCCCAAACTTATTGTTTGAAGGAAAACAGTTTAAACGAATTTGATATCAGAGTCTCATCGCCTTACCTGGCCGCATCTGAAGTAGTGAGAGACCTAACTTATAGCATATTAAACCCTGGTGATATTGCTTCACAGGTAAGATGTTTTTTTGTAGGAGACCGTCTAATGTAACTCTATGAGACTTAAATCCTTCCTGATGCCTATAGTCAGCTTGCCAAACTAACTAACTTTGTCCTCAAATTTTCCCATCCTGCATTGGTTTACGTGTACACTTATAGCCTTCCATCATGAACAGCTGCACCAAAACCTGTAAAACATGATGCTTTAAAATTAGCTTATGATATTTTATATCATCTGACCTCTGAACATATTGGAACAGAAAAATCTGGTTTGGAGGCAAACCGCAAATTCATTATTCAGTTGCATGAGCGGCTCACCACCGTGGATACTGGTGTAGTAAAGTATGTAGAGGAGGCTAGGAAGATCTTCTGGGATGAGTTAAACGCATCTGCTGATAGCAACTGATCTCTACTTGAGAATTTTTCCAAGGAACTTGAAGATCATGAAGAGCAAACTCACCTCTACCTCATAGTGCACGCGTTCACCCCTCAACCTGAGAGATGAAAAATGTGTGGCGGTGGTGGAGCAACAACTAGCCTAAGCCTAGTCACGTGTTGAGGAACTTGACCGGCGTATGTTGCAAGAACTTCTAGGGCTAATCCCGCATCTGAGGTCAAGTTTGCTCAACTATAAAAGGGGCTATCCCTTAAAGCTTCATTTGAGAAACCAAATATTTAGCCCAAAGGGTTAGCAAATGTTAAAAAGAAACTCAAGGGGTCAAGACTTCTCTTGAATAGTCCACACTATTGAAGGATGTGCATAGTTGATTGACACAGGTTGAGCGTAGCAAAGAATAGATTAAGGGTGACGTACATTTGAAAGGATCCCACCCACTTGACGATGAAGGGTGTAAGAAGATGCAAGTGGATCTCAAAAAGCGCGTGGGGGTGGTGGAAGCTGACAAACAAAAACTAAGCTCTCTTGTATCACAACTACGATTTTAAAGTCAAGGCACTAGAGAGTCAGGTTAAAGAATTGGAAACTCTCAAGCTGAGGATGGAAGCCAGATTGAATTTATGTGAATACCTCTTAAAAGCCCATCACCGCCATGAAAAGCAGGATTGAAGCTATCCAAGACCAGCACTGTTGACTCTCTTGCTTCTTTGGTCAGTTGAACCTTCATTCAGAAACCACAGGGACAGATGCTCCTGACGTTCATACCTCTCTGGAGGTGACAATGTTTTTTTTAAAACAACTTTTAAGGACACGTCAATCCCCAGCGAGGGTAGCATCACTTTGATCTTATATGTCTATGAACCGCTATAGAAGGGGAGACTGACCTTCAGAAGGTCAATAATATCCTCTTTTATTTGAGTAGCATGGTTCAGAAGGTGATGGTGCCTATATGGATGCTCTTAACACCTGGTCCGAGGCTAAGGAGGCTCAAATTGAAGAGTTTAGATCAAAAAGCTTAATCATGAAGAAGCAAGCGTTCATGAGCATTAAAATAAGAATAGATATTCAGTGGTTGCTTTTGCGAAATAAATCTATATTGAGGCACAGATGTCGTTAACTTCTAAGATGTTGACCTTGGATGACGCTTTTGCCGCTATCTTGACTGGGTTGGCGTCTCACCCCTCTGTGGCAATGCAACTCACATTTTTCAAATGCTATTACAGCAACAATCATGATATAAAAGAGGATCCACTAGATGTCGCTGACTTCCACAAGCTTGAAGTTTCTTGTGGAGTAGTATTTGAACCCCGCGTTCCGGCCCTTGAGGATCAAAAGCCCAAGCCCTGGGTCCTGCTATTGAAGTAAAAAAAGGAGACCCCTCAGATTATGGGCCTGAGGGAAAAACTAAAAGCCAAGCGGCCTAAACGTCCCAATCTGCTTACTGCCTAAAGATTAGACACAATGAGACTGTGGACTGGAAAAAGAAAGATGACCTCTAGGAGCAGGATCAGGGAAAAGTATGTCAGCTATGGATAGGCACATCTATTGCAGACAAATCTCATGTGCCTGACTCCCCTATCTCAATTGCTTCATTCCTTGTTGAAAGTACCCCCTGGGATGAATCTGAAGGGGGTTATGAGGATGTTTGCTACATAATATGAGTACCCGCTGGAGTGAAGGTTTTTGATCATTTGAACGCTGGAGGAGTAGACAAGACCACAATACCTGAAGATATGTACATCAGACAAGTTCTAGGGTGTCCCATGGTTTATTGACACTGCCAGCTACGCTGATCGGCTCCTATATGGCTTAGTTCGTCCTCTCCAGCGAGGTTACACTATGAAGTCCATCCTGGAGAGTTATCCTAAAACTGCTCGCAAACAAACCTCCACCTTCTAGCTCAAGGAGATCTTAGCTCTATCACCTAACTTTGGAGGTAATCTCACAAAGGTGGAAGCGGTCATTCAAAAAGCATGGGTGATGGCCATCCTGGATACTGGCTCCCTTGAGAATGTAATCTCAAAAGCTGATGAATAAGATCAAGCTGGCGCCTGATTTGAAGTATAATCAAGAGTTTGGAACCATAGGCCGGAACAACACCTGTGCCACCAGGGCATACTCTTCACTCCCCATTCGAATTGGGAAGCTCATCTTATTGGCTTTCGCAGTGTCCTTTGACAACAACACCTATGATATGCTCAAAGGTACCTAATTTATTATTGAGTACGAGTGAATTAATAACATGAAGCAAGGTTTTCTCTAGTTACTCAATTATGAAGTCCCTTTTAGTTTTATCTAATAAAGACCCCAGAGAAACGAATATACTTTCCAGGTTGAGTACCCATTTTCTACTTTAGCTTTAAATTATACTATCTCAGGGCGAAAAACAAAAATTTGTCTAATTCAATGGATCTAAGGGCGGTATTCTTTTCTATGCTGCAGAAAAGGTAGTGATTAAGACAGGTGAATAACGAGTGGTTGACACGAAGATCACGCTTCAAATTCCACACCACTTTTTGTTGCACCTTGTAAGTATTAAGGACGCTAGCCCCTTGGAGCTTAAGTAACGCCTGGCATACTAGTATCAGCTTAACGGAGGCAAGTTACTCTTCTGTTGGGGAACCTAATTAGCAAGGGCCTCGTTGTAAGAAACCACCAGGAGATTGGCAGAGGCTTATTATTCCATGTGGAGGACATTGAACAAATTCACTTCATTAGCTCTATGTTAGATATGGGCCTGTCAACCTATAATCTATTATGTACCTTACCCAAAGTTCATATTTCGGATGAGCTGACCTCAGATGAGCTGGAAAAAGTTCATACTTTATTAGACGACTATTGCGACATATTGTCCAAATCAGATAATGACCATGGCCTTATGAAGGACAAGAGCCACTCCATTAATGTGGGTGATGCCCGTCCTATTTGGTCAAAACCTTACTGCAAGTCAAAGGTGGAAGAACAGCTGATGAGGACGGAGCTCAAGCAGTTACTAGACGCGGGGTTACTAGTTCCATCACAAAGACTTTGGTCTTCCCCCCTTTTGCTAATCAAAAAATAATGGTGTTCATTGGATAGTCATGGACTTCAAGCAAACTAAATAACCTCACAAAAAAGAACAGTTATCTCATCCATCGGATTGACAATGAACTGGAACACTTTCTGCATCTAACTTCTTCTCTGCCACGGACTAGGCTATTGGCTATTTGCAAATGGACCTTTCTCACCAAGATCAGGAGAAATATGCTCTTATTTGCAGTGAGGGTCTCTTCCAACCCACCCAACTACCTCAAGAGTTGTGTAACGCACCTGCATCTTTCCAATGTGCGATGAATCACACTTTGCAGGATTTAGATTTAAGTTGTGGCATTGTCTATCTTGATAACATCACAATGTTCTCAAAAACCCTAAACGAACATCTTGATCATTTGAAGGAGGTGTTTCAACGGTTACGTAAGTCTAATATTAAGTTAAAACCCTAAAAGTTTACCTTCTTCTAAAGGAATTTAGATTTTTTGGCCACTCCATTTCTCAAGAGGGAATCCAAGCCATACAAGATAAGGTAAAGTGATCTCAAAAATTCCTCCCCCTAAATTACTATGTGATATTCAGGTATTTCTATGGATGATGGTGGTTTTCATCAGTTCGTCTCTAAGCTTCTAACTCACTGAACCCCTCGTCTGCTTATTGAGTAAAACACCCCTTTCCATTGAGGCGCTGAACGGAAGGCCGCTTTTAAGATGTTGAAGCAACTGCTACAACAACTCCTATCCTGAGGAATCCTGACTATGGAAAAACATTTATCCTGTTTACTGACGCCTTGTACTACGCCCTTTACGACTTCTTCTCCCAATTAGATGAAAACGGTGTAGTTCATCCTGTATCCTATTTCAGTATAATGCTGTCAAAAGCAGAATGCAACTCAGCGTAACGGAAAAGGAGTGCCTTGTTGTTCTACTAGCTGTAAAACACTACCGCTTTTTTTGTATGGGACTACCTTCACTGTAGTTACAGACCACGATTTGTTGAAAAAGGATACAGAACATGAAAGATCCTACTGGCCAGTTATCTCGCTGGGCTCTAAAGCTCCAGATTTATGACATGATGATCAAACACCATGCTGGAACCCATTAAATGAATGTTGATGGGTTAACTCGGCTGCCTGTCCTTCACTTGGATAATAGTGAGGTGGAGAGGTAATAACTATACCTCTTTATGCCCCATGTCTCTGATGCTCCCACCCCAATGCTGTCCGCTATGGTCCGCCATATAAAGCAGGCGCCAGACAAAAGTTTCCCCAAATCTTCCTCCCCTTCTGATATGGCTTCCTAGGATGATAGCTTAGGAACTGTATAGTATTTTTTCTTAATTATGATCTTCTTTGTTTAACCCATTTGCAAAAAAAGATGCGTGGCGGCTCCCCCTTATTGGGTTGGGCACCATTAGTGCTAAAAAAAGATGGAGAGGTTATATGACATCTTAGTGAACCCCAACAACTGGGAGGATGAGGATGAGCATGTCCAGAAAATGTTAGCCTGGTACTTTTGCAACACCAAAATGGAGAGTGGGAAATTTTATAAGCAGGTGTGGTCAAGATGGTTGCCTTATTTACTACCTTAGAACTCGTACCTGCTATCCTGCTTTCTCACTCTACCCTAGGTCATTGGGGAGCAAGGTAAACCTATGAGTGGATTAGGGATCAGTATTAATGAGAGGAATTATGGAAAGTATTGTCAAAGTCTTGGATGCCTGCTTCACGTGTAAGAAGCAATCCAGTTTCAGAACTAGATATCAATATCAACCAACGACCCCTCAACAACTCTTTCACACCATCAGCCTAGACGTAGTAGGTCTCCTCCCTCAGACTACTGGTGGAAAAAATTATACTAGTAGTCATTGACCACAATGCTAATTGCGTTAAAGCCATGGCTCTCCATGCTCAAACAGCCAAGGCAACAGCCACGTTCTTGCATCAAAAAATCACCACTCGTCATGGCTGTTCCCAAGTACTACTCTGAGGCAATGATAAGAACTTCACCTCTAGAGTAGTCAAAGATCATTGTATCTTTCATGGGGCCCAATAACTTTTCTTGGCTCTATAGAATCCCTCTACCAGGGGGATTGTGGAGAGAGTAAATGGAACCTTGGTCTATAATCTACAAAAAATGGTGTCTTATGATCCACTTCACCGGAATTAATTCTTACTCAGTGCTCTTATGGACTATTGGATTAGTTATCACCGAGTTTTGATAATGTCCCCATTCCATGTTTTGTATAAGCAGAGACTAGGAATACCTGCCCTCTTAGCTAAAGATATATTCTCCTATAGAATTGAGAACCTGAGAAAGCCATGAGAATATTGGCTCCGCACATCATCCTGTTCCAATCTGAGGCTATGACCAATTTAGCTAAAACGGTGACTAAAGAAGGGCAGGTTGCCAATGAGCTCCAAACCCCCTACCTACCTTTCAAGTGTCTAACCTGGTTCTTGTATTATCATAACAGCATCACTCTTAGAAGTGCTAAGCTTGGGTCATTCTGGGAAGACCCTTTCATAATCACCTACAAGAGAGGTGCAGAGTACTCTATAAAATCCTTGGCTACAGAGATTACCATCAATTGGGTATATGGCTGATTTCTACGGCCCTAGTCTCCACCCAACATTCTTGAGGAGGGTGATGTTGGACGATTGCACTTCCATATTTAAGAAAAGAATGTTTTGGGTCAAAATAAGCCGAAAGGGGAAAATGTCAGACATTTACAAGTTTAAGTTGGGGACAAGAGAACTTTAAATAAAAATAACAATAGTATCAGCCAAAAAAACCCAGTTCAATTCTCAGTGGAACCCCTCAAATTGGGGTAACACTTTTGTAAACTTTTACATGGGCTAAAAGCATGAGGTTGGGTAGTCAGATTGCTAATCATGAATTGGAATCAGGGAGTCCATCGGAGGTTCCTCCCCAGGCCACGTCTAATTCAATTTAAATACCTAAGCGGGGACCACCACCTTTTTATAGACTTAGCATGGGTCCCCAGGGTGCAATTATTTTTCTCACAGTGACTGGCTAAAATATATCAAATCTTTACCACACAGGTTCTTCTTGCCTAGAAATAACTTTCCATCAGTTGTTCCACCAAAGTGAAGTGAGTTTCCCAAGCTCTAATAGATTAAATTTCCACATTCCCTAATTAGAACTTACTAAGATATTCTGAAAATTATCATATAATTCACTTCAACCCTTGGTACAGTTTAAATACTGAGTTGTAGTATCGAGAAGGAGCACTTTTTATTTCCTGGCTACGCCTAATAAAAACCTTACAAAACCCAATCTTTACTTTTATAATAAGAAATATTTCTAAGGTTTAAGTGGTTTTTTTAAGGAAAATCAGCTTTTATCAGCACCAGCGAGCCTAATACTTGCTGAATCCCCCAAAGTTGGATGCCTTCAATAAATTAATTGGAATGGAATTTTCCCATCAACAAATGATAGCCAATATATACAAAAAACAACGGGTGATAATATGGCACTCCAGTCAGCGAGCTGATTATATAATAGCTTACAGAGAATGTTCACTAGGGTGCCATTGACCTGTTTGACCGACCCATTGGATTCATGTTAGTGTTGGGATTTTTGCCCAAATTCCCAGCCTGCTAGATTACCAGGAATCGCAAGGGGATAATCCCTAATGTGAGGTAAATTATAAAATTGGTTGACCCTGATTTTGGTGTAACTATGTTTGGGGAATTTTAGGTTTCTTCGCCTGGTCGATCCATCAGAGATTGATCCAGACATATGCATAAGATCTAGATGGGCAGAGCTGATGACGAAATATGGGCATTTGATAGTGATTAACTATCAGGTGTACCAATTGGGCTTGGTTAGTTTTCATCACCGACTGATTGGGAATGTAAGGAGTAAGTTATGAGGCGAGTGATGCCGCCTGCAACTAGCTAATCTATCAGTTGGTTTGTGAACTGCCTTAATAGGTACAAGTCCCATTAGTTAAGCAGGCCGTTTGCCAAATATGGTTGTTTCACTTGTATTTAGAGGAAAACGTTAGGGACACATTTTCTGACTCTTTCCATTTTAGGTCTCGAGGATGTCCAATAATGGAATCATAGCCAAGATGGGGAAGACCTTTGCTGCTGAGATGAGGATGAAAGATTCAATAGCAACGGCTGCCATTTCATGAAGAGGTGTCAAATGAGGGTTGGGAGCCAAATCCCCCACTATAAAAAACCCTATAATTCACCAATAAAGATACAGTTTTATCTCTGGTAAATAGTTTTAAGTAGTTCAGAGTATACAGTAGATATACCAGGTTAGTACACTTTATCAACATTCATTTGTTCTCATCTTTCTCAGGGGATATTATTGCTGTGTACAATAATTGGAAGACTATTTAAGGAAAAGAGTAAGGATCTGAGCGGAGATCCAGAGAAGAAGCGGAATTAAATTGTGGATTGCTACTGACTGTGTATCAAAAAATAAAAACTGTCAACGTGAATCTAAGAGAAAATCAGATTTGATGGTACAAGGGAATAAATCACTATTTTATGACATCACAAGTATATCAATTGGAAATACTGGCTGAGCGTTGGGCTGAGATCTAAGTATTCAATTCAATATGGATTATAGTTGTCATACTATTATCAATCAATAATATCAACTATCATGCAATGTGGACGTATTGCACAAAAACCAAACCTGTGCAAGTAATAAGTTTATAGAGGTTATTGGCCGAAGTAATCACAACCCATAATTTTTACAAATGGTGCTCACTACAGGGGTGTAGTTGAGTAGAAGAACTTAGAAGGATGCGTTTAAAGATGAGTTAAGAAAACTATGGATGGAGTTAGCCACCGTTAATCAGAACACCTAAAACATAGCGGATTATCAAGAACTTGAAGCCTTGAAATAAAGTGTCGCTAAGATGGAGAAAGAAATCAATAATGTTGCAAGTTTTTGGGAATGATCTACTTGGAAAAGTAATTTTATTAAAGAAAGAAGGGGAGACTTTCTTTTACCGCTCAAAGTCACTTTTGAGCGATTTTAGTTTTAAAGTTTTATTTATCCACAGCCGTCTGCCCAAACCTATTCTTTGATGTCCTTGGCTCCGCCGCCTGCCACCCCAGTGTGGGGCAGCAGTGCACCCCCACCTAGCATTTTTCCGCCCCGCAGGCAAGCGCGTTCAGACAGGCTAAAATAGCCCGCCCACTGCTTCCAACCATTTTGTCCCCCCACGGGACTTAGCGCTCCACCTGGCGCGCGTCCACCCTTCTCGCCCCCATCCTCTCGCCCTCCCTCGCTCTGCCATTCGCTATTGCCTCAGAGTGGACTATGGGCATTTGTTCCCATATGCTAATAAGGCAATTATTGAGCTAGCCACTGCGGCCTTTGCGCCAGCTGGATTTATAGACTTCCGCTCTTTTAAGGGCTACTTTGACGTTGGATTCCAATCTGAGGAGGATGCTGAAGCGGCAGCACAAACTCCTCTAATTTATAAAAAAAACCTCATTCCCACAACCCATACTCGCCTCCCTTCAGACACCACGTTGGTGGTATCCTTTGCGAATCTCCCATCCCATTTTTACCCCAGGTTTTTATGACCAGTTGGTCGCGGGGCTCATGGCTTATGGCACTCAGCCCAACCTCATCTTTGCCATTCCATCTGGTGCGGAGCGCCACGATGCTCCTCGGGCAACAGCCACCATCATACCACTACCCTACCATAGCCCACCAAATCCCACCTCGCTCTAGTGTGGCTGCAGCGCCTGATCATTTCTTTTGGGCTCAAGTCGATAATAGTAGGCAGATTTGTTCCCTCTGCTTTGGCCTTGACCATGCAAAAAGAGCGTGCCCTCAGGCCAAGTCCACTGCTGCGGCTTCTGAGCCCCCCTCTGGAGGTTCAGTATGGGGCGCTTTGCTGCCCCCTCCCACCCTACAATCTCGTTCAGTGGGCCCACATGGAAAATCAGCCACCCCAAAACCTCCAGCCTCACTCTCCCACCTAAATCTACCCCAGCCAATCAGAGCAATGCTTGGACCACCATTGGCACCCAAGCAGCTGCCCATTCGCCCAATCCCACCCATCCAAATTCGAACGCCACTATTCCAGTGAACCAAAATCCATGGGATCTATTGGCTGAAACTGACAAATCAGGTAATGTCCTCATTAGTAAGCATACAGGTCAACCTCTCTGCCAAGGCGATTATGGTCGGGAGGCATTTTTTCTTCCTGACTTTGATGAAACCCCTACCCCTCGCCATTTCGTTCCTCTGCCCAATACAGCCCCCTTCCAAAGTGATCACCAGCTCGCCTTGGCTGCGATGGACTCTGCTCACTGCCCAAAACTACGCACCGCGGTGGCCCAGTCAGTGGCTCAGCTCCAGCTTGGCCTGCCCACCCTCTTATTCCCCCCGACTTCCCTGAATCTCCCTGCAGTGACATCTCAAAGCTATTTGATGATGCTGAAATTGCTGTTATGAATGTCGCAACGATTGCTTCATTCAACTCCTCAGCCAAAATCACCCGCCACAGTATCTCCCTTTTCACCCAACTTCCTGAAGCCCGCAAAGAAGCTGAAATTCTCCTCGCAGCTTATGTTGAAACACTTTCCCATCATTATCTTGATGCGGAAGAGGAAAACTCCTACTACGCTGACCTCGACCCCCACTATGCAGATGCCCCAACACCCTGGCTCTCTGCTCTGATCTGGTACTGTAACCAACATCCCATGATTGAGGTGGGTCTTTCTGAAAACCAACCCCCGACCCCTCCTCACCCTCTGCCATGGTGGGTTAGCAGTTTCTGCTTCCCACCTGGTTAGTAGTTTTGTTTTGTCATTTTGAGTGTTGTGTTTGGTACTGTCCATCCCCTGGTCGGCGTACCTTGAATAAATCAAAAGAAAGAAGGGGACTTAATTTGAGAATTCTTATATCTGAGAATGGAGTGTGAAGCAGATCATTTTAATTTGAGAAATTTAAGCGCTGATATTGAGTGACTCATCAAACAGGTCAAGGAGCTAAAAACTAACTAATACTATTGTGATCCATATGTGCAACAGATGCCAATGAAAGAACTCTTATACAATCATTAAGAAGTCAATTACCCCAAGAAACATGCACCTGCTTTTTCTGCTATTTCAGATATTACACCCAAAATCACTTACCAAGTAAGCTGAATAGATGAACCTAGAGAGGCGGCTAGAGAAACCTCAGAGGAATTTAAGGCAACGCCGATATTGCTGACTTTCCATTGAGATAATGCCTCAGCATTTTTCTGACTGTTGGATATAACTATGTATGGCTATGGTGATTGTCAAAAGTCATTGACAGTTATGAATTGCTAGACACTGACTGTCAAAACTTAACTTGCCCCACTTGGAGGGGGACAGCTGGTCATACGCAGAGGCCTGAGAAAAACAACTGATCATATTTGCCAGTACTACTGGGAGTCAAACAAGTACGATGTCGCCAACTGTCTAGCTTGTTGTGTGGAGTGCCAGTTGCACAAGCCACATAAGAATACAACTGGATACTGACTGGTATGCTCCAGATTTGCCTGGCATTCAGTGTACATCGATGTGATGGGACTACTGATAGTGAGCAGAGGGGGAGTCAAGTACATAACAGTTGCAGTTGACCATCTATTGAGATGGGTCAAGATGAAGGCCCTGGCGAAAGTGGATGCTACCAGCACTGTAAAGTTCATCCTGGATCAAGTAGTATAACAATTTGGATGCCCGAAGGTCCTGCTTAGTGATAATGGGTTAAACTTCACATCTCATGTGATCCCATGACTAAATGAGATAATATGAATTTTAGGATTCATGTCTGTACCCTACCAGCTGGAGACAAACAGACTGGTGGAATGATTTTATGTAATTCTGGCCGATGTTGGGGAAGCTGGTTGCAGGAAGAACTTCCATGTGGGGAATGTACCTGAGTTTGGTGAAATTCGCCTACAATATCAGTCATCATATGGCAATGGGATATATGCCATTTGTGTTACTATATGGAAGGATGACCACATTGCCACCAATTTTATATTTGATGGGGGAACCAAGATTGGTGATGAGTTCTGAGCAGTACCAGAACCGATTGATGAATATCCTAATTAAAATGCAATTGTAGGCATTCTATACTACATTGAAGAAAAGGATATGAGCAAAATTGATGGACGATAAGAACTGACTGGCCTTATCAGAATATTTAATATGCGATAGATTTGCCTATTGCAATATGCATGGTTTCAAAAGAAAAAAATCTGGATGTGTTGTGGTTGGGACCATTTGAGATTATCACCAAGACGGCGATGGACGCCTACTCCATCAAGAACCTCTTGGATGGATGAGTAGTAAATTGAGTCCATGCTAAGTATTATATGCATTGGATCATTGAAAAAACAAAAAAAGAGCTCCTGAAGGACTGATAAACCTTTAATTTGGTTTGTCCTGATGATTAGGTCAAGTCTGAAGAAAAGGACCTCTGAACTAATCTAGATGGTTAAGTCTGAAAAAAGGACCTCTGAACCATAGAAAACTGGTAGGTCTAAGAATACCTAGGATCTGTTTAGGGAAAAATAAAGGCAGATGGACTGCTGAACTGGAACAAGGTCAAGTCCCATGGAAAAAAATAAAAAAATATTGATAAAGATATTGGGGGAAAAATAAAAATGGATAGAAAAAACTTATATATTTCTATAATTTTTATTTTTTATTGATTATACTCAATTTGGTAAGGATTTCACCTATGTCGCCTCTTGGGAGAGGAAGGATAGAACGCAGTAATTATTAACCTATCAAAATATATGTGAGTTTGGATGCTAGTGAGGGCTAGACCTACACAAAACCAAGTTCGTTGAGTGGATGCAGATACCTGTGAGAAAGCAACTAGGGGAAGGGAAATTGAGATGTCGGAAGAAGCCATTTTGTGATACCCTGGAGCAGGGAGGGAAGCAACAGTACAGAAAGAGGCAGTTGGCAAATAAACACCGTAATCCCAATATGGTACCGGAGCTGGAAGATTAGTCTTGAGTGCTTAACAACAGGCTTCATCAAGAACACCGGATATATGGGCCAGAGGCAAACAAGGGATGCTAGATGGGGGTGCTAAATTATGCCCCCTATTAAAGCTATTAGCAGAAGATACTGGTGGGATGTTCCAGAAACAAGACATTCATGAATAAAGTGAATGGCATCCTGCAAGTGATGACTATGGGCTTCTTGGAAGCTGAAGAAGAGGGAGCAATGAAAGCTGGGAGAGGCTGGAAGCTTTGTGGACCAACTTCAAAGAGCTTGGCCGGCAAAGTGAAGAGCATAAGTGGTGATATACCAATCTATGATGTTCAAAAGATTAGAAGGATTCAGTACTATGGATAAAGCCTTGAGAAATTGGACCCTCAATTCTTCATAGGAGAGTTCAAAATGAACGCTGTTGCCAATAGTGAGTTCGGTGGCCAAGACAGCTTATTTATAGTATTGACTGAGTCAGTAGAGGAACTCTGGAAGTAAGTCTGACCCAGCAAGAGAGGAATAATCAAGAGCGAAGGGCATTATTTCTGGAGCATCCATGATGATGTTTGGCGCATCTGCAAATGGGAGTCAAATACAGGAGAGTTGAAATCTAGGTATGGAATCAATGACAGAGGAAGAATTGGATAAAAGTCATTTGAGACGATTGCAAGCCTGGTTTCAGAAGGGTTGGTTATCGTTTTTGGTAATTTAATGGAAGCACTAGCCGCTGAAGCCAGATTAGGCATATGGGTCCTGAAAGGACCATAGAAGAGGTTCCGTCATGCATCCTGAATCATCTTCTGGAAGAGCTGAAGATCTAGATCAGACAAACTGTTAAGCAGCTTTTGTACCACAACACAAAATTTGACATATGAGTTGAACAAGAGGGGGATATCAGACTTATATAATAGTTGACATTATGCACTCTACAATCAATTAAGCTCCAATTTTGGAGAAATTAATCTAAGAATTAATTGGGTAAGCTCTCCAGAGAATAATTAGGAATTATATGAGTCAAGAAGTTATGAGAGAAATATAATAAGGGTGAACAAAAACAAGCATTTTTAATTGGGCTGCAAGACGAACATTGATGGCAGAGTCTCATGTTGAGGATGAGGAGAAAATCAGGAAATTGAAGACACTGGATCAAGAATCCTGAATATGAAAGCAGATCATATGCCCTGATGTGGGAAACTAGATCCTGGGATTTGTGTCATCTTTAATAGATCAGCCCAGCATGACAGTTGATCATGGGGACCGAACTCTGAGTAGGTAGTAGCGAGGAGGAAGAGGAAGATAGCTGCATGCCAAAGGTCATCACAAGAAGCGTTGAGTTTTGGTGATTGTACTCTGCTTATGCAAAATGAAGCATTTAACAGACTGTCTAAATTGGTGTTCTCCTGACTCAGTCCTTTTCTCACTGGAAATCTAGGCAAGAGGGGGGATGTGTTGGTATTTTTGCCCATATTCCCAGACATCTATATTACCAGGAATTGCTAGAGGTAATTTCCTAATGCAAGGTGAATTGAAAATCAGTTGGCCCTGATTTTAGAGTAACTATGTTTAAGGGATTTTAGGTTATTTTCCTGGTCAGATCCATCAGGGATTGATCTGGACAAATGCTTAAGATCTCATCAGGCAGAGCTGATGACGAAATATGGGCATTTGATAGTGACTAACTATCAGGTGTACCATTTGGGCTTGGTTAGTTTTCATCACTGACTGATTGGGAATGTAAGGAGTAAGTTATAAGGCGAGTGATGCCGCCTGCAACTAGCTAATCTATCAGTTGGTTTGTGAACTGCCTTAATAGGTACAAGTCCCATTAGTTAAGCATGCCGTTTGCCAAATATGGTTCTTTCACTTGTATTTAGAGGAAAACGTTAGGGACACATTTTCTGACTCTTTCCATTTTAAGTCTCGAGGATGTCCAACAATGGAATCATAGCCAAAATGGGGAAGACCATTGCTGCTGAGATGAGGATGGAAGATTCAATAGCAACGGCTGCCATTTCATAAAGAGGTGTCAAATGAGGGTTGGAGCCAAATCCCCTACTATAAATTCCCTAGAATTCACCAATAAAGATATAGTTTTTATCTGTTATATAGTTTTAAGTAGTACAGAGTATACAGTAGATATACCAGGTTAGTACACTTTATCAACATTCATTTGTTCTATTCTTTCTCAGGGTATTTTTGCTGTGTACAATAATTGGAAGACTATTTAAGGAAAAGAGTAAGGATCTGAGCGGAGATCCAGAGAAGATGTGGAATCAAATTGGGGATTTCTGCCAACTGTGTTAAACTAGAGAAACCATCAACGGGGTTCCAAGAGAAGATCAGGTTAGATGGTACAAGGAATGAATCCCTATTTTATGAGATCACAAGTATTTTGGGTAGAAATACTGGATGAGCGTTGGGCTGAGATCTAAGAATTTGATTCAACTACAGATAATAGTTGTCATACTATTATTAACCAATTATATCAACTATCATACAATGCGGACAAATTGCAAAGAACCAATCCTGTGCAAGTAATATGTTTATAGGTGTTATTGGCTGAAGTATTCAAGAACCATAAATCTTTACAGGTGGTATGGGGTAGTTGAGCCATTATGGATATCCATCAACTTGTTCAACTTAAAAATGGAAATGCGACGTGAAATTTATTCCATTTTCTGTGAGATTAAACTGCAAACAGCCAAGTCGCTGTATGATGCACTCCTTAATGAACTTAGCCACGGTTACAGCACCTAAATCCCTGATTTCTCTTGCTTCCACCCACCTGGTCAAATAATCTATGATACAAATATATACTTGGAGAGATTCACACCTGTCAGCAGATGGTCCACCACATCAAGGGAAACAGTGTGCCACACAAAACGGGGCTTAACCAGCTGATAGGTTGTTTCCTTGTGAAAAGGTTTCTCCACTTGACACTGGTGACAACAAGCTACCTTCTCAAGCACATCGTAGTGTAGCTTTCCCAATAGTAACACGGTTACAAAAGCTCCAACATCTTCCACAACCCTCCATGACCTACCGCCCCTTTGTGCATTCAATATAATCTCTTGCCTGGTGGAGAGTTTTGGGAAGCTTAGCGTCAATTCTCCAATTCACTTATAGAATTCCCCATTGCACAAGAAGGTGTCATGGTGAAGGCTATCTAGCGCTTTGAACACCTGTGGCGGCTCATTATGGTATCGAACCATAATTATTTTCCCATACATTATGTCTGCCAAATCTGCTGTAATGGAAACCGTTTGTAATTGTGAGAGACAGTCCGCATTATGTTGTTTTGCCGCTGGCTGGTGTATGATCTTGAAGTCATATTCTTTGAGCTTCAGGGACCATTACAAGAGCACACTTCATATTCCCGCAGATTCTGCAACCATAGCAAGGATGCATGATCTGTAACCATATCTATTTTAACCCTGTTGTTGGGATTTTTGTCCATATTCCCAGCCTGCTAGACTACCAGGAATCTCAAGGAGATAATTCCTTAATGCGAGGTGAATTGGTTATTAGTGGACCATAATTTTGGAGTAACTATATTTGGGGGATTTTAAAATATCTTCCTGGTCGTATCCATTGAGGATTGATCTGGACAAATGCTTAGGATCTCGTAGGGTGGAGTTGCTGACGAAATAGAGGCATCTGATAGTGATTAACTATCAGGTAACCAATTGGGATCGGTGGGTTTCATCACCAACAGATTGGGAATGTAAGTAGTAAGTTGTGAGGTGAGTGATGCCGCCTGCAACTAGCAAATTGATCAGTTGTTTCGTGACCTGCCTTAATGGGTAATAATTCTCATTACCTAAGCATGCCACTAGCCAAGTATGATTGATTCACTTGTTAGAGAGGAAAACGTTAGGGACACGTTTTAGACTCTTTCCGTTAGGTATTAAGGACTTCCAACGATGGTTTAATAGCTAAGATGGGGAGACCATTGCTGCCAAGATGAGGATGGATGATTTAACAGCAACGGCTGCCATTTCATCAAAGAGGTGTCAACCAAGGGTTATATGACTGGATTCCCACTATAAATTCCCTAGAATTATTCATAATGAAAACAGTTAGATAGTACTACAGATATACAGTTCTATAGTTTTTCATCCAGTATATAGTTTAAGTAATAAACTATTATCAGCCTTCAATTGTTCTATTCTTCTCAAGGATATTATTGCTGCGTGCAATAATTGGGAGACTCTTTTAAACAAAAAGAGTAATGATCTGAATGAGGATCTAGAGAAGAAGGAGAAACAATCAGGGATTGCTGCCAACTGTGTGTTGGACTGAAGAGACTGTCACCAGAAAATATCAGAGAAGATTGGGTTGGACAGAACGAGGGAACTAAACCCTATATCAAGACACCACAAGTACTTTGAGGGTAATACTGGCCAAGCGTTGGGCTGTGATCTAAGAATATCACCCAATTACATAATAGTCATCGTACTATTATCAACCAATATTATCAAATACTATACAACACGGATGGATTGCACAAGAACTGAACCCGTACAATGATAAGTTTATTCGGGTCATTTGCTGATAATAATCAAGACCTTATTTTTTACCAATTGTGCTCACTACAGGGGTGTAGTTGAGTAGAATAGCCTATAAGGATGTCAAAGACGAGTTATGAAAACTATGGATGGAGTTAGCCACCATAAATCAGTACCCCTAAAATCAGCGGATCATCAGGAATTTTTAGCTTTGGCAACATGAGTTGCCAAGATGGAGGAAGGGAACAATAATGTTGTGGGTTTCAGGAATGAGTTACTTGGGAAAGTAACTTCATT
>JAKSZP010008740.1:0-25416 GCA_022478985.1 Massospora cicadina | reverse complement strand
CCCACCATCCTCTTCTGCAGCTGCATATTCGTTCCCATGTGTGCCACTGCTTGAAATGGGTATACCGTACTGCTGAGCGCTCTATTGCTTTGCACTCATCTATTGTCAAGTGTGGCCAGTATGGAACTTTGGTTCATCACCTGAAAGAGTTCCCTCCCTCAAAAGCGATTTGACGTGAGGTTCAGCATCTCTTTTGCCAGGATCAGGCACAGCCTTTCAGCTTGTTTAAGGACTTCTTTGCCTTGTCCTCGGTTTCCCCTATACCATCATCCCTCCATGCCTTAGTGGTTGCAATCTCTATGTGGACTAACCACAAGATCGTCCTAAATGCTATCTCAGGCTCTACTACCACCCTCCAGGAAGCTGTACGCTGGTTCCAGTCACACCTTGTGGACCACTTTCAAGCATAGATGTATGGGGACCTACCATCCCGTCACTGTCAGTTGGTCTCATCCTGATTTCCGGTTTGGTTCATCACTTCAGACCCCTTCCTGCATACGTGCTCAATAGTGGCGCAAGCCCCTACACATGTAACCCACCTTCCTTCTCTTGTCGTTCCCACTGGCAACAGGAAATAGCGTTTGCTTCTCTGAGGTGCCCTCCTCTTGCTGATGTTCGTTTTATTTGTTTACTTATCAGAAGTGTCCATCCCCTGGTCATCCTTCCCCAAATAAAAATTAAAATACAATTTCAATACTTAGTATTTAAATGAACTTGAGGCTTGAAGCGAGATTTTTTAAATAATCCATCAATAGCTTCAAGCCTATTTAGAAATATTAGTGTTCAACCTATAGGATCTCTCAAAACTTGCCTTGCATTATCAGAACAGTTAGATGGAGGGTCAAGAGTAGGTTGGACAAGGTTATGAGGTAATTATTTGATATATTTGAGCCAATCACCGTAGGGGAAAATAATTTCAACTGGTGTGACCCCCTCAAGGCTTATAGAAGGGCCCTGTCTCCACGCTGGGGTTTAAAGTAAATTGTCTGTAGGATGAGGGGGGAAATCCAAATGGCTCCCCTGATTTTGCTGACAACTTGGCGTAATCTTATATTAATTGTAGGCCTGTTTGGCCAAAAAGTGGGAGTAATTACCTAACTCTGAGAGGATGGATTTCAACAAGAATTGGGTAAGCCTTTTGTGTTTTTAAATTTGAGCTTTTCTCCTCCAAACTACTCTTATTTATTAGTTGTATAACTGTTTGTCATACATTACCTCTTCAATTATGGTGAGGGGAGAAAAGGGGTGGATAAGATGCCCATGAACTCTGTTGATCACAACTCCAGAAGCAAGTGACTTTATAGAATATTCATCACCCCTTTTGTAAGTGATGACAAATTGTCTTTCCCAGATGGACCCTAGCTTCTCACTTCTGGGAGTAATAAGGTTATGATAATCTAACATCAGATCAGAGATCTGAAAAGAGGGTAGAGATGGTCTGAGTTCATTGGCCACTTGACCCTCTTTGGTGATAGCTTTGGTTAAGTTAGTCATAGCTTCAGATTATAGTTGGATAATATGTTGGGGCAACTTCCTCATGTCCTGGTCTGAGTTATCAGTCCTGGCTGAAAAGACATCTTTTGCCAACAGGGCAGGTATGCCAAGTCCTTGACCATAAAAAACATAGAATGGAGACATTTTAAAAAATTAATGATAGCCAATGAAATAGGCCATAGGTGCACTGGGAAAAACTGATCCCAATGCAGAGGGTCAGAGATGGCCATTTTCCTTAATATGGATACTAAAGTTCCATTCGCCCATTCTACAGTCCGGTTTGTTGAAGAGCTATAAGGGGCAGAGAAAAGTTGTTAGGTGCCCATAGAGGTAGCCAGGATTTTGACCACTTGGGAGGTAAAGTTCTTACCATTGTCGCAGAGGAGGTCCTGTAGGCAACCATGGCGGGTGAAGATTTATTGGTGGAGGAAAGTGGCGGTAGCTTTGGTAGTTTGAGCAGGGAGAGCCACTTCTTCAATCTATTTTGTAAAGTAGTCAATACCTAACAGAATTTAGCGATTCCCACTGGTAATCTGGGGTAGCGGTCCTACCACGTCTAAACTGATTGTGTTAAAAGGTTACTGAGGGGTAGTGGGTTGGTATTGGTATTTAGTCTTGAAGAGATATTGCTTTTTACAGCTTATACAGCAGGCATCCAAGACTTCAATAATAGATCCCATGAAGCCCTCCCAATAGTATCGTTCCTTGATCCACTCATACGTCTTCTTCACTTCACCATTCCCAAGGGTAGAGTGGGCGTCCAAGATCACTGGTACCCACTCTGAAGGTCTCAGATATGGCAGCCAATTTACTCCTACCTTCTTATACAACTTCCCGCTCTCCACCTTAGTGTTATGGGAGAGTCGTGCTAGAATTTTCTTGATGGGGTCTTTCTCATCTTCCCAGGCATTGGTGGTCATAAGGAGATCATGTAATCTCTCCGCTTCACTTTTTTCCAGATGAAGATTAGGCAGCCGAGTCTAACCATCCACATTCATATGATGCATCCCAGCTTGGTGCTCAATATTCACGTTATAATGTTCAAGTTTAGGGCCCAACGGTCCAACCGTCTGTCGGGATCCTTCATAGTCTGTAGCCATTTTAAGGAGGCGTGGTCAGTAAATAGAGTGAAGGTAATGCCATATAGGAAAAGGCGGTAATGTTTAACAGCTAGTAATATGGCTAGGCACTCCTTCACTGTACACTGTAGTTACGCTCAGCTTTTGACAACATCTTATTGGTTTAGGAACGGATGATCTACGCCATTACTATCCAACTGGGCCAGGATTGCTCCAACGGCATAGTCTGAGGCATCAGTGAACAATATGAAGGGTTTTCCATAATTTGGGTGGCATGAAATAGTGCGTTGCTGAAGCAATCTTTTTATAATTTCAAATGTGGCTTCTTGTTCTGTACCTCAATAAAAAGGGGTGTTTTAGCTAATAGTTGAACAAGAGGCTCACTGAGCTGGGAGAACTTGGGGATGAAGTGATGGTAATACTCCATCATACCCTTAAATTACCTGAATATCCTGGAGGTTCTTAGGGGCAGGAATTTTGAAGATAGCTTTGACCTTATCTTGTGAAGGCCTGATCCCTTCATGAGAGATAGCATGTCTGAGGAAGTCTAGCTTCTTTTGGAAAAAGGTGCATCTTGCCAGTTTCAACTTGATGTCAGAAGCCTGAAAGCGTTAAAAGACTTCTTTTAGATGAGCGAGATGATTGGTGAATGTTTCAGAAAAGATGGTGATGTCATCAAGATAGACCATCACACAGCTTGACTTGAGGTCCCGCAGAATGTGATCCATTGCACGTTAAAAGGATGCTGACGCTTTTCACAGCCCTTGGGGTTGGTGGGTAGGCTGAAATAAGCTTTCACTAAAAATGAGAGCGCAATTCTCCTGACCTTGTGGAGAAAGAACCATTTGCTAATATCCTTTTGTCAAATTCATGACTTGGAATAATTTTGAGCTGGATATGTGCAAGGGCATCATCTATGCGGGGATAGAATAGCTGTCTTTTTTAGTGATGTTATATAGTTTACAGTAGTCCATCACTACCTGATGACCCCCATTCTTCTTTTTTATCAGCAAGAGTGGAGACGCCCAAGGGCTTTAAGACATTACTAATAACCCAGCGCCTAATAACTGCTTGAACTCAACCCTCATTTGCTGCTCTTCAACCTTGGACTTATGATAAGGTTTAGATCAAGTAGGTTGGGCATCACCAACATCAATGGAGTGGCTCCACCCCTTCATATGCCATAATCCATGTCGGTCTGGGAGAAAATATCATTATATGTATTAAATAGATAATGAACTTTTTTAATCTCATCTAGGGTTAGGTCATCTGTAATGTGGACTTTAGGCAGAGTGCACACCATTTGGTCAGTGGGTAAACCCATATCCAACATTGAACCAATAAAGTGGAAACTGTTAATCACATAGAGGTGATTTAGCAGACCTTTCCCTATCTCTTGATGTTTTTTGACAATTATGGGTTTATTAGTAAGGTTCCCCAATAGGATATTACTGGGTCGTTGATATCCTGGGTCTAGTATACCTGGCAACACCGGGGTTCTAAAGAACTTACTCCATTAATGCTTGTTATGTGCAGCAGACAGGCTTGAGGATTTGTAGAGTAATATTTGTAGTGACCACCCATTGTTCACCAGCCTTTATTACTGTTTCCTCTGAAGCTAAAAAAGGAATGCCCTCTGAAGTGTCCACCATATTGGGCAACTTTTTTGTGTTGCATCCAGAGGTCATGTAGAATAACGGTAAAGCAGAGGAAGGGTATTCAACTAAGCAGGAGTTAGCTTTTTTATTGGGTTCATTGTTGGTAAAGAATAGAGGGACTTCATAACCGAGTAGGGAGAGGTAACCCAGTTTCATGTTGATTATACCGTCATACTCAATCATAAACTGTGCCAATAGCATGTCATAAGCGTTATTGTCCAAGGCCACAGCGGGAGCTAAAAAGATGTTCTTTCCAATCCGAATAGGCAAAGAGGAGTAGGCTTCAATAGCATGGGCGTTGCTGTGACCCGCCGTTCCAAACTCCTGCATACACTCAAACTTGGGAGCCAGCTTAATCTTCTTGATCAGCTTGGAAGAGAGAAAGTTCACAGGAGATCCAGTGTCAAAGATAGCCCTAATCCAGACTATTTGAATAACAACCTCTACCTTAGTCATGGTCCTGCCAAAGTTAGAGGGACATAATACTTCCTTAAGACGGAGAGTAGATGCAAGATTTTTAGCTGTCTCAGGGTAAGTTATTTTTAATGGACTGAGGGTGTTAACATGATAAATTGGTTGGATTAGCAAAGTAATAACCTGGTCAGCACCGGTAGCAGTATTAATAACCTCAAGCAACCCAGAACTTGTTTAAGGTAGATTCATAAGGGATCAAGAATTTATAACTCCTTCAGGGTTCAGCCGATCTGGCATACCTACTTCAACAGGTGCTCCTAGGACATAATGACTAACATCCTCATAACCCCCTTCAGACTTGTCATATGAAGGGTTGTCCACACGCCTTGGGTGAATGCTAGAAGAGCTGTAAGAGGTGGAGGCCATAACTTAGTAGCTGGGGGCCATCCGCAGCGATGATCCTTGGAGGAGCAGGCGGCTTAGCTTGAGCAGCCTTGTCATTGAGCCCATGGTTGTTAGGAGCTACTGTCACCAGAGGGAGAGTTTGGGCTTCCTCATGGCTACATGTTTTGGATTAGAGTTGGCTGGAGGCGATAGCGTCATGGAAGGGGATGCTTTAACTACGTCAGCTTTAGTTTGATCAGAGGCTGTGAGCCTTGAGGAAACTGGTTATTTAGATTTAGTGACCTGGTCTTTAAACACATTGTTGGTGGAGTGAATGTCACTTGAGAAAGGGCTTTAGGCTTAGGAGCAGGCTTTGGATCCACTCAGAGAGTTATTAGATGGCACAAGCTAATCTTGGTGGCAAGGTGGTGGAAAGAACTCTGACCCATTGACGATGATGCACTATGACTTACTATCCTAAGAGCCTCAGGTTAACTGGGCGAAGGAAGATCAGGTTTAAGCCTCACTTCAGGTGCTGGTCTCAGGGTAGTAACCAAAACAGGTGGGGCGATAGGAATTATCTGGGATTCCTTTTGTGGCGATATGGTTGAAGAGTCCTCAGTAATGAAGATTTGAGGATTTTACACAACTTTTTAAGTATCTTTATCATTATAGATATCTGAAACCTCTAGCAGCACCTCCTTGATATCATGGATAGTATGGATGTGGCGTCTAAAGGAGATAAGATGCCGTGCAATGGAAGGGTAAGAAGCTAAACCAGTTAGAATGGCAGCGAGGACATCATCAGGAGGTAACATTTTTACAAGTACCAGAGGCTGAGCTTCACCATAAAATTAATTAACAAAGGTGTGAGCAATGCTCCCCTTTTCATGCTGAAGCACATAAAGGCCTGCTTTTCCCTCTTTAAACTTTGTGTTGAGCCAAATTCAGCAGTCAGCGCATCCTTAACCTCTGCCCATGTATTCAGAGTGTCCATATGTGGGACCATCACCTCTTGGACCATGAAACTTAGGTAAGGTAGGATTTTCTTGACTTTTTGTTAGTCAGTCGCGCCTTACATAGCAGATTCATAAACATATATAAATGAATCGATGCTACCCTCACCAGGGGTAATTTGCCTTTCAAAAAAAATTTTAAAAGGGCGTTTTTGAGCTTTTTGAGGCGTGATAAAGCGCTGGCTAGTTGCTGTTAAAGAGCAACCAGACTTGTGCAAGAAGTAGTGGGGAGGTTATAAGGGTAAGTTCCCCCTATACTCTCCATTTTGAGCGTTTTTGTGGTGTAATACCCCTGTAGTGAGCACCTATTGTTGGAATCAGGGTTTATTTTAGGCTTGCAGAAGCTAATTCGCCCCTGATTTAAACAATATAGCAGGAGAAATAGTTAACTCAACTACCAAAATATATGATGAGGTTTTTACCACTACCTGAAATAGTAAAACTTGGAAGTTAAAATAAAGTTTGGGTTTTATGGATTTTTATTAGGTTGCAATGAGGAAATAAAAGTGAACCCTCTTACAATCGCACTACTTAGTATTTAAATGAACTTAAGGCTGGAAGCAAGATAATTGTTTAATCCATTACAATAGCTTCAAGTCTATTTAGGAAATATGAGGGTTTAACCTACAGGATCTCTCAAAACTTGCCTCACTTTATTGGAACTGCCGATGGATGGTTAAGAATAGGTAGGACAAGGCCATGAAGTAATGATTTAATATATTTGAGCCAATCACTATGAGGGAAAATAATTTCACCTGGTATGATCTCCTCAAGGGCTATAAAAGGGCCCAGTCTCCGCGCTGGGTTTTGAAGTAAATTGGCTGTAGGCTGTGGGGGACCTCTCAATGGCTCCCATGATTTTGCCAGCAATTTGGTGTAATCCTATCATTAATAATAGCCCTGTTTGGCCATAAGTGGGAGTAATCACCTTACTCCAAGTGGTTGGATTCCACCAAGACTTGATAGGCCTTTTGCATTTTTTAAAATCAATGCTATTTTCCTCTGAACTATTCTTATTTACTAGTCAAATAACTGTTTGTCCAACAATAAGATATGGGTAGCTGCTGACCCTCCCTGATTGCCCCATACCTTTTTCCCCTACTCCCAGGCCAAATTCACTCTAGTCTCAAAGTCAGAAAAGTTTTACTTATGGAAAATCCAACAAATTTGTGAAGTCTTTATACAATTTATGAAACCCCATACCACGGTCCCCATCCCCTGCCCTAAAGGTTGGTTCACTAAGAAGCCCACCTGCATAGCAAAAACACCCCCAATAAGTCTAATACATGAAAATGAGGAGAAGATGTGAAAACAGGTTTCATATTTGTAGCTATAGTCTGAAACTAAAACACAAATTTGGCTCTCTGGATTTCTGGCAAAATGACTCAAGAATAATTTACTATGTTAGCTGATATTATTGAGATTGAATCCATATTTGAAGCTGAAAATTTTAGGCTCAAAATTGGAAATTGAACCATACTACCATGGCTCAGCTTAACAGCTTTCCCCCCTATCCCACCATAAGACCCAGAATTCTGCTAATGGTAGGGTTTGAGTTATTCTTATAATAAATAATTACATTTGTTTAATTTAAAAATTAAT
This sequence comes from Massospora cicadina, assembly GCA_022478985.1. Lineage (NCBI taxonomy): Eukaryota > Fungi > Entomophthoromycota > Entomophthoromycetes > Entomophthorales > Entomophthoraceae > Massospora > Massospora cicadina. The sequence goes on along the minus strand of JAKSZP010008740.1, from coordinate 17,769 downwards.
GTAAAAGACTTAGCTGTTAGCAATTATAATCAATTAGATGATAAGGGCAACAATTTCATGGGATGGAGCCTTACCACCACCTCCCCTGAGGCACCCACCAATAATCCCCTGAATCTAGCGGTGCTCTGTAGACCTTGGCTTCCCCTATGGGTCCGTAAGTTCCATAGAACGTCCCCTGGCCGTTGATTGGGTCTTTTTCTCATTTCTGAGCAAGAAGGTACTAAAGAGAATGGCTGTACCTCTCATTACTCAGGGCATTCTCATTCATGTGGTAGACAAGTGCTAGGTAACAGCTCTTCCACTTTGGATCCCTCCTCCAGTACCTTCATTTACCTCTACAGAACTGTTATGGGGAATTAGTGAAATCTGCACCAAGATCACCAAAATTAAATTGATCAGAACAAAATTGAGTGGCAGTCAGCGTAATGTAAAAATTACAAATGGGCAAAAAGGAATGAAGTCTGATCTATCAGCCAGAACAGCTGATGGTTTTTGATTTGGCTAACACTACAATTGAGAAAGTTCCCTCCCTCCCAAAATTGTTGGGGATCATCTCCAATGGGAAGGCAACAGTATCAGGCACCATTGACAAGAGTTCGAAGCTCCCTGCTGGCAAATTGGGCATTGCACCCAAAGCAACAATTCTGACCAAACGAACAGCTCAGCAACCAGGCATGGGTGGGTTGAGTGTCCCCAATCCCTTCCCAACCAAATGGGCCCACCCCTATGTGGGGTGGCCTTGGGGGATTCCTGCTGCTCGTTGGGCTAAACACCATCATACCAACTGTCAGAAATGTATCCAAGCCTCAGTTTGGACATTTGAGGTCAAACTGATAGCAACTCGGCCTGCCACCAAATTCTTTGATGTCAGTTCTCAGTTAATTTATCTGTTCCCATTCCCAAACAATTCTCTGGTTAGGTCAAACTTGAGGGACCCAATCCTGGCTTGTTTCCTCTCTAAATTGACCACTATTTAATCAGTTGCCTTACACTGAGAAAATTGTTGGTTGATTTTTCTTCCTTAAATTTTCCATTAAAAAGCTTTCCCCAAAATTTAGTTTTTATATGTTGAGAATTAAACCACCTTTTCTGCCAGCACTTTCATACCCCTCAGAGTTACCGGCCATGTCTGTCTGGTATTCTATTTTGTGCCTGTACAAAATTCTGGCTCACCAGCAGATAGTGGTGAAACTCCTTTCCAGTTTCATATCCATCATACCAGCAGCAGTGCCTTGGGCATTCTGGTTTGCCGTTCAGGTGCTCTGGCACCTAGGCTGGCAGGCCAGTCTAATTCTTACTTGCTATTTGCCTGACAGGGCCATGGCGTACCCCCACAAAAAGCTAGGCCATTTATTGCACATAGGGCTCCTAACAATTTCTGAACGCAGATTGAATTTGTTTAAAAAATTTATTATAACATATAATGGTACTGTTCACTTTGTATCAAAGTCTCAAGTTTGTGAATACTCTAGATATAAAACAACCATAATTGGGGCTCATTATATTTGCCAGTGTCATTTCCAAGACCAAAAAAACTAATAAATGCCCAAGTCCCCAAATTTCCTTAGATAATTTTTCTTCAACCAATCTCTCTGTTGGTCATTCTCCTTACAATAAAGGACATTTTTATAGATATTTATCTGACTTATGCTACCCTTTGCTATACTTATGGTATACCTCCTTATGTAAGTATCCTGGTTTATTAGATAAGCTCTGAAGGTGCAACCACTATCTTGGGTTCATGCCCATTGCTTTTATTGATAGTCTTTACTTAGTTTTTTTAGAGAGTTAAGGACACTCTCCTCACAGGAACTTTTCATGGTCTAGACAGAGTGGTTGGGTCTATAGACTTACAGTACCATCTTGAGTGGTATCCAAGAAACTGCTTAATTCATTTATTATTATCAAGTTATATTATACTTAAAAATTATCTTTTATGAAGCTTTCTGTGGTGCCTTTTGTTTACAGTTATCTAGAAAGCTTATTGAATGATCTAGATGTACTAAATACCTTGAGACAGTATTGGTATTATGTGAAAGCTAAAATTATACCCTTATTTATTTGTGCCAACTTTATTGCATGACTATTATCTCATGAGCTAAGTTACTAATTTCCAGAAATCTATTCTTTCAGATCAAATTCACCTCCAGATTTGGTTTAGTTTATTCTTTTCTCCAGAAAATTTTGAAGTTCTATAGAGAACTAATGGGATATTCTTCCTCATCAGAATTACACATTGATATTTATGAGTTATGTTATAAAATTAATGTAAATGGTTTATATGGTCCAATCCTTAAAACTCCAAGGGTGCACACTCATGAATAACAAGTTATAAAACATAAACACAAAAAATTAAAACCTAAGATTATCAAAAAAAACAGGATTAAAATAGCTGAATAGTTTGCTAACCTTTAATAAAAAACATTAGAAATATATAAATAATCTCTATTGATAACTTTGCTATAAAATGAGCTATATTTATAAAATTTTATGATTAGCTAAGCCTAAATAGAGCTGGCTATAAACACTTGATTTCAAAATAATGCATAAATAGGTATTTATACATCTCTAAAACTTTCTATATCTTTCTAACACTAGTGAAGGTTAAAAAATTAGATCTTATAGACAGCTTGATATCTTTCACTTTAGCTTCTTAGTGCATATGTCCCTGATTAATTTTATTTGTAAAGACATATTACACTTTTTAAAATATTTTTATTGACTAGTTATGTTATCTGTTTTTAGTGGTGTCAAGATCCTGATATGGCTGGATTTAAGCCCAAAATAGCCATGGTAGATTAGCTAGAATCCGCCAACCATGATTTATATATTACAAATATTTGAGCACCTTGGGATGAGGCAATATTGGGTCAGAAAAGTTTATTATTGGATCCCCTCCAATAAAAGCAATAAGGCGATGTTGATTTTTGACAAACATTGAGTAAATCACCACAAACTAAGGCGATAGAGAATTTAAGAATACCATACTCTGCAACAGCCAATGAGAATATGGTGGAACTGAATAGTATAAGACAAAGAAGCGGTATTGACCAAAGTCACTGATATATAAGCAAGATGGGAAAATTGAAGGGGGAGGATTGATAGTAGGACTGAGGAGAGTAGAGCAGAAGGAATCAGTTAATATTAGATAAAATGAAGAAGTGTGGTCAGAGAGTATTGCTTTGTACTTTATTAAATTATTTATGGTTTGTTTTGAGTACCAGCAATCCTCACATCATCCATCCGTTGCTAAGTGGGTTTGACCCTGTGCAACCCTTATGGCATAACTCAAACAAATCGCCAAAATTATAACAGTGGTGCTCACTACATGGACCCATTGATTAACCACAAAAACTAAAAATAACCAGTCGCCAGCATGCCCTATCAGGCCTGCTTTGACGGGGAATATTCACAACATGCTGCACCAGCCAAATATGTGGAACTCAAACTTGCTTTAGACGCATTACTCAAAAAGCAGGATGAGCTCCTTCAGGAGCGAAATGACATTATGAACCACCTTGACAGCATGTTTAGTAAAATGTGAATCCTTGGACAACAAAACAAGCAACTCACCAATCACTTGAATGACACCACTGAATGGCTTCATTGTGCATAGTGGAAATTGAATGGTACCACCTAGCCCCATCAATGGGAAGTGGATGAGTGACAAGAATCTGTTTTTGGAGAATTGTACTATGGAGAACATGACACTAGCATGAGCTACTACACCCAGGGGGGAAGCTCTGGAGATGATTATGTATCAGAGAACCTTGTTCCCAAGTAATGGCTGTAATGCCCACTGAAGAGACACATGCCACCCCTGAAGCCACAGATATTATGTCCGTTGTGGACCAACTCCTCATTGAGCTACCACTTATGGGTCTTAACCCACCCCTCAGTACACTCTAAAGGTTCACAGCTAGGAGCGGGAGGAGGAAGTTTGTATTAATGAGCTGCCTCTGTTAAATTACAATGGGAATAATCCATGGTTTTTTAACAATTTGAGTTTGTGGCATAAGGAGCCTCAGATCAGCGTAAAGCTAAGTTGTTAATATCTGCCTTGGATGTTGGGAATGCTGACCAAGTCATCTGCTACCTTCCAAGAAGTCCAATTACTTACCAAGAAGTTAAGAATACTGTGCTGCAGTTGTTTGGTGGTACTGCAAAATTTTCACAACTAAAAGCTTAATTTTTGACCATTGGGTTCCAACGTAATGAGACCATCACTGAATTTTACTGACTAGTTTATGGTGGAAGCCCATGTGCTGATTGGAGCAGGAGCTTAGTCTGAATCCGCTGTATGCATTGCAATGATCTCCACAGTGAAGCCCTACCGCAAGCTGTACAATGTCATGACTATGATTTTTGTGGATGACGTGCCCCTGCTCAAAATTGTTCAGTTTCTTTGCCACCTAACTGCTACTTTCTTTCAGCTAATACAGAGCGGAAGCATACCACCACCATTACTGGACCTTCTTATTTTAGGGGAATTCTCCCATCTGTTCAGAATTTGCCTATCAATCCCTGGACTTACTATAATCACGCACCCTGCCCTCTGCATAGTTACCACCTCAGTTTGACTTTTGCTACAGCCCTGATTATGAAAATTATCAGCAGCCCAACTACCAACCTGACCTAATTATGACAACCATCAGAAATCTACCTATCAGCCTGGCCCTGGTTACGCTGATCATAAACAAACAAACTATTGTCCTGACCCTTCTTATGAGAACCAAAGACGCAGACCCTATGAGGTTAGTTGTTTTTAATGGTGTCACCCCGGCTACCTTACACGGAATTCCCTAACTGTCATGTTCACTATATGCAACAGGATCAATACTACCAGGAAAAAGATGGAGCGTAATAGAGATGGGACTCTCTACTCCGCTATCCCAGCCCCAAACGTCCCACCTTAACTTATGTTAGTATATTCAGTGGAAATCCCACAATACAGTGACAGGATTCTATACCAGCAACAGGCTGGTGGAGTGAATTTACTGACATAGGTGTAAGAAAAGGCTGTGACAGATGAAGGATCACAGGACTAACCAAAGCTGTACGCCTGTCAAATGGATAATTATGTTTCCTCAAACAAGCTTGATCCAGCTGCGGACGCACCTTCCCTGAAAGATGTAAACGTTGCCCTTCCGGTAGATGATATTGCCAAATAATACCCCAAAGTTGGTAAGGGGATTATGAGTTCCTTGGGAAAAAGATCCCATAAATGACCCCATATTAAACAGTTAGTATCCTTTTTATTCTGATTGTACATACTGTGACATTTTTTGTAACAAAAAAATCAATTTTGTACTATACTAGATATGGGCGCCCTAGTCAACATAGTTTCCACTAAGTTGGTTGCGAAGTTAATGTTAAAACCTGATACAGAACGTCAAATGGTGTATGGGACTGCTGGCGCAGAAAACAAGGTCTCTGAGAGAGCGTACAGTGCGGTACCTTTTCATTTTGGATCAATTGTTGTGGTAGCCCCATCAAAGGTGTTGAAAAATGATAATTACAACCTGTTAATTAGAACCACTTTCATGCGGCGCTTAAGTGCTGACATTGACATGAATTTAGAGACGTTCAAAATTTTGGGGCAGCAGATCCCAATTTATTTACCTCTAGCGGAGTGCCAAATAATCTGGTGCATATGAGACAGATCATCCTAGCTTATAGTGATGGGGTGGTTCCAGTGCGCTACCATCAACTAAAGAGCAAGACCTGGGCCCTCCCAGCAGAGTTATGAATACCAGGGGCTGCCACTCAGAGCTTCTGGGCCTATATCCATCCCCTCTGGACATCAAGTCATAGTACACACTGAATTTGAGGTTGAAGTGCCAGCTGGGCTTTATAGGGGGTCGTTGGGCCTTATCAGCAACCACAGCTTGGACCTCACATACCTCCAGGAAATATACTACCAGGATATGAGGCGATCAAGTTCTATAAGCGATCAAAAAATGAACCAATGCAAATCCCTCAGCATCAAATTGTGGCATATTTACACTTTACTCCTGTTGAGGAGGTCCTTCAGGTTCACAAGTTTAAGTTTCTGGATGAATTTGGTCGACCTGTCAAGCCACAGCCTAGCGTAATGAAAGTGGTACCATGGTAAAGTTAAATAGGGTTATCAGAAGAACAAAAGGACCTAGAGATAGCTTTATTTCAAAAGTACAAGGAGCTTTTTGCTGTTGATGACCACGATTTAGGATGCGCTTGGTGGGTGGTACATTGACTGGACACTGGGGATCATCCCCCCATCAGGTCTCGGCCAATATGTCAATCTAGGGCAGTTGAGGAAGTAGTAACCTTGGAAATTGATAAGCTGTTTGAGCAAAGGATTCTTGACTATCAAAGAGTTAATGTCCTTTGCTTGTCCTAATTGCCAAAAAGAAGGATGGTGCCAACTGGGTAGTAATAGACTACCAGAAGCTCAATAGTATCATCAATAAGAACTCATATCCCTTGCTGCGGATTGATTATGCTTTGGATCAGTTAGGGGGAGCCCATTACTTATCAGCAATGGATTTGATATCAGGTTACTGTCAGATCAAGTTGCCCATGGTGGAACTGGAGAAATACGCCAGTATCACGTCCAAGGGGCTTTTACAACTGAGTTGTATGCCACAAGGGCTGTGTAATTCCCTGGCTATGCTTCAACGGGCCATGGACACCATTCTCAGCGACCTGTAGCTGTCACTCATCCTCATGTACCTCAACAATATCAATGTCTTTTCACAAACGTTCTTCAAGCATCTTACCCATTTGGTGAGGTCTTCCACTAACTTGTTGAGGCCAACCTCAAGATCAAGTCTCATAAATGTCACTTCTTTAAGGACCAACTGGAGTACCTGGGTTTGTGGTAGATGCGACTGGGCTGAAGCCCCAACCAGCCAAGGTGGAAGATATCTAAAAGATGACTACGCCAAACAGTAAGCGTGATATACAAGGATTTAAGGGGATGGTTGGTTACTACCACCGCTTTATATCCAACTTCAGTTGTATTAAAGGTCAGATGTTTGAGTTGTTAAAGAGGGATGCCACATTTGACAGGATAGAACGCCAACAATGCTTCTTTGAAAAACTTTGGACGGCACTAATCAGTATGCCAGTGCTGCGTTACCCAAATTCTAATAAATAGTTTATTGTCCAGATGGATGCATCTCTTTCCGCTGTAGGGGTGATCTTATCTCAAAATGATGATGAGGGGGAGGAGCACTTAGTGGCGTACTACAGGCGAAGCCTGAATTGCCATTAACATAATTATACCATGACTGAGTGAGAGCGCTTAGTGGTGATATATGCATATAAGCAATTTAGAGTGTATTTGCATGGAGTGAAGTTTAAAGTTATGACGGATTATGCTTTGTTAATCTGGTTGCATAACCTCAATGAAGTTTGAAGGTCGTCTAGCTCAATGGACCCTTAGACCGCAGGCTTTTGACTTTGAGATCATACACCGCCCTGGAGCAAAACACCAGAACTCCAATTGCTTGTTGAGACTGCCAATGGTTGCCATCACAGCAGATCTGAGCGTTATGATGTATGACAAAATTCTCAGCGGAAAATATGATTATGAACCGCCTCAAGTCAAGAAAGCATTAAACAAGATGTACAAATACCTTCATATGGAATGGTGAGTTGTACAAGTGGATTGTAAATTCTATGGCGAACTTCCTGTGACCCTAGGCACAGCTTAGCATTATCATAAGCGCACATAATGCAGTTGGACATGGTGGCATGTGCAAGTCATCGGAATTGTTGCACCCTCAGTATTATTAAGAAAGCATGAACTTTGATGTGCTTGAAACTATCTCCTGCTGCCACCAGTGCCAAGAAAAAAGCTGTTCTGCCAGAAGACCTTTTACTAGTTAGTAAAACTGCATTTTGCTTGGCATACAGTTTCCATTGATGTCATTGAGCCCCTGCCAACTGGAGCTAACTGGTCCAAATATATTCTGGTAGCAATTGACCATTTGACCAGGTGGGTTGAAGTGTGGACAATACAGGATTTTGGGGCAGTTACAGTGGCCAAGTTCATTATGGAATGTATTATCCAGTAACATGGCTTCCCTCAGTTCCTCCTTACCAATAATGGAACTAACTTCACTTCCCACATCCTCTTAAAGCTAAATGAGCTGATGGCCATCAATAGGGTTTTGGTGACCACATGTCACTCTGAGTCTAATGGAATGTTTAAGAGAGTTAATGGGACTCTGGTGAACATGCTCCATAAACTGATAGTAGATCAACCTTCAAATTGGAGTTCCCTTCTTTCCACCTCTCTCTTTACTTATAACATTAGCTACTATTCTGCCATAGGGAAGAGTCCCTTTTAATTATTATATAGACAACAACCTTCTCTTCCAGCATTGTTCTATGCTTGTGTAGAAGATACTGGTGGAATGGATCCCCAATGTTATTTGATTAATCTAGTGGACACATTGACCAAGTTGCAAACTGAAGTGTACTCTTTCAGCTTGGCTAAAAAGATAAGGAATCAGGCTACCAATCAGGAATGGTGTATTGGGCTAGCTCGTTTAAAGATGGAGATCTGGTTCTATTTGATGACCAACATGGGTTCCATCAGAAGCAAAGATTGGCCAGTATCTGGATTGGTCTATTTGAAGTTATTGAGAAAACAAGTGTCATGCATATACTATCAAGGAGCCCCCAAGCAGTTGATTTATTAACCAAGTGCACAAAAAGTTCCTCCAGGCATATAAACAATAGGAGACTTATCATCTAGTCATGAGGGGGGGTGATATTGAGATCCTGATATAACTGGACAATAATCCTGAAATAGCCATGATGGATTGGCTAGAATCTGTCAACCATAATTTATAAAGGAAAATATTTGAGCACCTTGGGATGAGGCAATATTAGGTCAGAAAGAGTAATTATTGGATCACCTCCAAATAAGGTAATAAAGGATGTTGATATTCAACAAACATTGAGTAATTTTGTTTTGAACTAAGTTGATAGGAATTTAAGAATATTATACTCTGCCAGAGCCAATAAGAATATGGTGGAACTGAATAGTCTAAGCTAAAAAAGTAGTATCAACCAAAATTGCTGATATATAAGCAAGATGGGATGATTGAAGGGGGAGGATTTTTAGTAGGACTGAGGATATTAGATCAGAAGGAATCTTCTAATATTAAATAAAATAAAGATTTGCAGTCAGAGCATATTGCTTTGTATTTTATTAAATTACTAGCCGTTTACCCGTGCTTCGCTACGGTGTCTATAAAATCAAAGATTTTCAATCTATTAATTTAGATTTTATATTGTAGACAAACAAAACCACTCAGCCAAATCCAATTGCTCAATCGAATCAACCAAAAACCACCAACCAATTAGGCAAACCTAACTGAAATTATCAAAACAACCAATATAATCACCCCTCAAAGCTAAACTGTGTCCTATCGATTCAAACAAAAGTCATCAACCACTCGGCTAAACAAAAAAACCTATCGAATCAATCAAATAACACCAACCTGCTACCCGAAACATCTCTTTATACCTAAAATCATTGAGCAAGCGATATATCTTCCAAACTACTAAATCAACTTCGACTTAACTTGCCAAAAGCATTTTATTAATTAGGTGAATCAAATTAGGCAGGTTTTTAAAATTTATAAACCTAACATCCAGATACCCACGCTTCGCTACAGTATTTAAAGTTTATCAGATGATAAGCTCACATTGTAGCCTATAAGCTGTGCCAGCACTACTCTCGAGCCACTCAGACTAACAGCTCCACTGTTGCTCTCGTGGCTGGTGAGTTGATTATCCTAACTACTTAATCTACTTAAACTCTAATACTGATTTTTGTTGAGTTTCAGGTAGCAATTTGGTGAATTATTAGATAATATTTACCAATTCTAACCCACTCACCCAAATAAATTAAACTTATCAGAATTGATTAGCTTCAGATGAGCAAATTGGTAAATTAATAGATAATATTCGCCAATTCTCACCAACTCACCCAAATAGATTGAACCTATCATACTCGATAATTTCAGATTTGATCTTATTTGCCAATTCTCACCCACTCACCCAAATAGATTAAGCTTATCTGACTCGATTAGCTTCAGGTGAGCAATTTGGTGAATTATTCAATGATATTTATCAATCTTCACCCACTCGCCCAAATAGATTGAACCCATCAGGCTCGATAATTTCAGATTCGATATGATTCGCCAATTCTCACCCACTCATCCAAATAGATTGACCCTATCAGACTCGAAGGTTTCAGATGTTAATCAGTGAGTGAGTGAATGTGTTTTATTAAGTAGATTTATGGTTTGATTTGAGGACCAGCGATCCTCCCATCATCCATCCGTTGCTTGGTGGGTTCAATTCTGTGCAACTCTTATGGATAAATCAAACAAATTGCTGAAATTATAACAAGTGGAATATTGCAATTGATTTTTAACTACCTTCCAGACTAGCTAGAGCTTTTAAATTTGGCACACATGTATCTATGATGAAAATACAGTAACCTTTAAAAATTCATTTTATAGTTAAAATAAAAAGTTCTATATGTAACAAAGGAAAATCCTATATGTTTTTGATGGTAGTTGTATATTGTTAAGGCTGAACAGTTTGATATTTGTTTGATTTAATAGTTTTAATGGTTTTAATGGTTTTGCCAAGTGGTTGGTGTTTAAGGTTGATTGATAAGCTTAACGGTATTAGTATGCTGTTAGTGATTGGTTAGTTCAATAAATTAATTGGTTTTGGTAAGTTGTTTGTGGTTTTTGGTGTTTGGTTGATTTAAAATTTCAATAATAATTATGAGTAAAATATTTTAATGTTTAAAAAAATTTATTTTATAAAAATCACACTTTTCACAATTGTTTCAATGGTATATTGTATTGTCATGGGAGATCCATAAGTGTGCCAAATTTCAAAGCTCTAGCTAGTTTGGAAGGCAGTTAACTTGAAACTTTCGAATCAACTGAATATCCAACAGCTCAGTATAATAATATACTACCATCAAAAACATATAAGATTTTCACTTGTTACATATATAACTTTTTATTTTGACTATGAAAAGTAAATTTTCAATGGATTATTGTGTCATGCGAGATACATAAGTGTGACAAACTCTAAAGGTCTAGCAAGTCTGGAAGGCAGTTAAACATTAATTGCAAGATTCCACCCGGACATTTAGACACCACAGCGGGTGGAGAAAAGCGTTTTAAACATTTTATCAAAGTTTTGCTTGAGTTTATCTTGTTTCTAAATTGTTAAACTTGCAGCAAACTTTAGTACCCAACTACAGCGGCAGAAGGAAATTTTAAATCTGTATTCTTTTTTAGTCAAGTGTTTGAAAATTTGGATTCTCAAGATTTAGATGCTGAACCTAGAGTTTGTAAGCCATTAGCCCTTTTAAATGTTCTCACTTTGTAATTATATTGAATAATCTATAGTCTATTTTAATCCCGATTAACTTTTTAAAACATTTTTCTCTACTTGCTGTGATGTCTGTTTGTAGTGGAATCTTGCGATTGATTTTTAGCTATCTTCCAGATTAGCTAGAGATTTTAATTTTTGCACACTTATGTTTCTCCCATGACAATACAATAATCTATCGAAAAAAATGTGAAAAATTATATATTTTACAAAAAAACGTTTTTAAAACGTTTTACTCTTAATTATATTTATTCTAGGTGGGTCAACCTGGGGACAATACCGTACCGATTTAATGGGAAAATGAGAACTCGAAATCAATGGGAAAGGGATAAATCCCGGTAAACTTCCACACGCAGCTTTCTGATAGGCCAGAACAATATGGACCGCATCGCTATTCCGGTTCGGGGCATTGATGCGGCTGATTAATTAATTTTAAAGTGTCCTTCTGATAGGTGGTTATAATTATTTAATTTTTTGTCCTTTCTCGTATTTTAGTTAACCAAAGATTATGCAGAACATTTTCTTTATGCTTAAAATGTACCTTTGCTTTCCAAACAATTTTCAAAGTTGGTTATTTAAAACTCAAGGTTAATAAAGTTACACCTTATTTTCGTCTGTGATATTTGGTTTTTAGCTTGATAACTCAGTACTAAATCCCTTTAATACTTTTGATACCCACGCTTCCTTTGTCAGAAGATTCCTGGGGTAGTTTGATATTATTGTTTGAATTTTAGGTTCTGACTTTTGCCTAATATTAAGCCTTGGTTTTATTATCGAGATGCGTTTTCGGTGTCTGCACTTCGCTTGTTTGATTTTTTTAAATAATGTGACTGGTTTTAGGCTTCTTGTTTAAAAGACCTTTCTCATTATATCTTTTCATCTAGTATTTGGTTTTGAAATAACCTCGATGGCTGACTTAGGATAGGTGGGCTTGAAATTTGGTAGGTTGATAACTTAAAAATAGCGCTAAATTTTTTGGTTCTATATTTTACTTTTTAAAGATCAAGGTATAGCATGAATTCTCTCTAAGTTGGCTTGCTTTTAACTTTAAGGGTTTTTTAGCTTTATTTTTTTACCTACACCTATATGCTTGTGAGTTTTTCGTTATGCTTTTGCTCTCGAACTTTTTTTGCTTAGTTTTTATATCTCTTTTGGTGGTCTGTTGCCCATTAGTCGTTACTCTATAATATGCTTTTAATTGGATTAAGATGATTTATAAAGAGTTAAATGCTAATAGTATCTTGGTGGCTTTTTAATTTTTGTCCTTAAAGGGATAAATATTTTTATAATCGTTTTATTTGATAAGCTTATAGGCATTATGGAGCATACCAAGAGTCAAATTTCTGGGCGTTAATATTTGCAAATGTGATGTTATAAAAACTTTGTTTAAGGCTTCTTGAAATGTTTGGTGTTAGTTTAGTTATTTACGACTTACTTAGATGTCGTTATTTCCCTTAGTCGGCGAGGACAAGTCTATTGAATTGGCAATTGGCGAACTAAATGGCACCGTTTACGCCTTTGGAAACTCCTTGAGCAACTCAGGGATCACAGTCAATACCTCTAAACAGTGTCAACTCTGTAAAAAGGAAGACTGGAAATACCGCTGTCCGGGGTGTGATTTCAAAAGTTGTTCTCTTCCATGCAGCAAGCAGCACAAAATGCAATTTAGCTGTACCGGAAAACGCAAGTTGACGAGCTTCCTGACTCGCAAGCAATTCACACAGGAGGCATTGGCGCAAGGTATTATCGCTCGTAATTAACATAACCTTTCAGACTATCACTATTTGTCTGAAGTCACCCGCGTGGCAGAAAACTCAGAACGCGCCCTCAAAGTGCACAAAGCAACCAAGGAAAGAGATTACTCATTCAGGTTATTTGTTTTAATTAAAAAGACAGAAAAATTCGAATTCAAGCTTATCAAAACAAGTTTTGGACTCTCGCGTGCCCAAAATAATAAATCGTACTGGCATAAAAGGTATTTGACCCTGCAGCTTTGACTAACGGTCAGTAAGGGAGTAGGGTTATGGTCACTAGATGTTCAAATCAACGTCAAACCTGAAGAAAGCTTTGAAGCCACCTTTCATGGAAACAGTGGCGATCAAACTCTAGCTCATATGTTCCAAGCCAAAGTTGTTGACTTAATTCCCGTTTTAGCCCCTGCTAAGGGCAATAATCCTCTGAGAGCCTTTCTATTTAAAAACAGGGATGCTCTTATTTTTAATACTCCTAGCAATGCTCTCCACTATCTCATGAAGGCCCCGCGTTCAAAGGTACTGCTCAGTATTTTTTACTAATCCTCAGTCGACTCAACCCATCTACTATTGTCTGGATGCCAATCTGCCTCTTCAAGAAGCTTTGCGGCACACCACGTTTTATGAATACCCAGCCATATCCGTTTTTGTTGAACTCCCCTCCGAGGCTACAATAGTTGATGCCAAACCCGCTGGTATGGATGTTAGCTCTGATGATACCAGTAAAACTTCTAGCGAGGAAAGTTCAGAGTCTTCTGAAATTTCTGATTCTTCTGAAAATTCTGAGTCTTCTGAAGGCTCTGCTTTGAACGAGGATGAAATTGATTTAGATCTATGAATTCCACTGTGGTAAACTTTACAGGATGCAAGCCCATTTTGGGTTTTTTGTATTTAAAATTAAAAGGCTTGAATATATGCCTAGCCATGGGCTGATTTTGATTTTAATTAATTCTTTCATCCTTGCTGCTTTGATGTCAACTCCTTCATAAATCTTTACAGCCGCTTTCTTAACCAAAGTGGTACTGCAAGCTTAGTTTTTATTACTTTAACAAGTATTACTTTAGTAGCTTCTATCATATGTAGCCATCCTATTAAAGTTGCCAAATTAAATCTCAGGTATTTTGGCGGCCAATACACGGCGATAAAAGGGCAAACCTTTTTTTGTTGCCGCTAAAAGAAGCTTTGGAGCTCCAAGCTGCAATAAAAACTGATTGGCCTTTTTACCCTTTTTAGCCCTGGGTTGAGAAGTTGGTATTAAAACTAGTTTGAGAGAAACTGTGACCATTATCAGAATTTTATAGAAGAGCAGATGGTAATTCTACTTGAAAAACCAACCTTGGGATAAGTACTTTGTATGTTAGAAGAAATAAACTTTTATCAAAAATTAATCTCCCAATAAATAAAGCTTATGTAATACACCATTTATTCTGATATGGCAGAGCAGGAGGGAGTGTTGTAAGTTGGCAGAATCCTGGGGATACGCCGTAAAAGGTTTGCACAGGGTTTAGCCCACTGAGCAATAGGACCAATGATATGACAATCGTGGCCCTTTGTAACAACAGAATAAACGTTAAAATAATAACTGGGACACTTGCTCCCACTACAATACTTTATTTTAATATAATAAGATCCTCAGATCCTCTCTATCTTGCTCTTTTCTTCCCTATTAACCAACAACACCTCTTAATTGCCCATCCCGCTCATATACAGCGGCTTTGGATAATACCACACTCATTGCTTGGGCTATTTGGTTCCACCTATTCTCCTCGTTTCAGCTAGTTATTCTTTAATTCCCTATCACCTAAATTATAGGCGATTTAATTAATATTCATCAAATGACAACATTGCCTGATCGCCTTATTTTAAGGCAATCCAATAATTAATCCATTAAATCCCAATCTTGCCTTGTCTCAAGGCACTTGAATAATTGTAACTAATCTCATTTTGGTGGATTTGTCTCAACCTGTCCTAACTGTCCCAGGATTATTATCCAGTCATATCAGAATTATGACATTACCCCCTCCTTGACTGGACAATAAGGCTCTTATTGTTTGTATAGTTGGAGGAACTTCACATGTACCCGGTTAATAGTTTGACCCCCACAGGTTCCTTAATGTTGTAGGCATCAACCCCAGTTTTCTCAATGATCCCAAATGGTCTGCTCCATATGCTGGTGAGCTTGTTCCTTCTTCTGAACCCATGCTGGTCATGAAATAGGACCAATTCCCCTACCCTGAACTGTGGAAGACTGTGGCATTTATATTGGTCAGCCACATGATCCCAAATCTTCTTGGCAATACTAGTAGAACATACCTCAGTTTGAAGTTTGATCAGCGTGTTCATTAAGGTAGACAAATAGTGGTGGGGTTCAACTCCACCGGTATCCTCAATGCAGGAGTAAAGCAAGGTAGGCAGCACTGGATGTTATCCATAGAGCGATTGGAATGGACTCTTACCAGTTGCTGAGTGGTAGCTGATATTGTACGTGAAGATAGCGGTGGATAAAAGGGTGCTCCAGTCTGATGACCACTCATTTACAAGCTTGCATAGAATATTTACCAAGGTCCCATTGACTGTTCCACCATACCATTAGATTCAGGGTGGTAGGGGGTAGTTAAAACCCCGCGGATTGCCATGAGCTCATTCAACTTGGCCAATATATGGGATATGAAATTGGTTCCATTGTCCATTAGGATAAATTGAAGACAACCATGGCACTGTACGATGCACTCCAGGATGAACTTGGTGGTAGTGACAGCCCCTAAATCCTTAATAGCCCACACTTCCACCCATCTTGTCAAATGGTTGATGGCTACTATAATATATTTGGGGCAGTTCACACCAGTTAGCAGCGGCCTCACCACATCTAACAAAACTGTATGTCATGCAAACCAAGGCTTGACTAGCTTGTAGGTGATCTTCTGGTGGTATGGCTTCTCCACTTGGCATTGATAGCAACAACCAACTGTCTTGAGCACATCATAGTGCATACTTTCCTAATAGTATCAGGATTGCAAGAACTCCAGCATCTTTTTTAACCCTCCATAACCTACCGCTTTATGGGTATCCATAATTATCGCAGGCTGGGCAGAGGGTTTTGGGAAACTCAGCATTGATTCCCCAATCCACTTATATAGTTCCCCATTGCGTAAGAAGGTATCCTGTAACGCACCGGCTCCTTCCAATGAGCCACAAATGAGTTGGGCAACAGAATCCATGTTACAGACCATAGGGCTGACAGGGCTCCTGATACTACTCTCCTTGTGCGCACGCTACAAGACTGGACAAGCACACCCTGGAAGACAGTTGCAAGTATACTTAACCCCAGCAACATGCCTTGACTCCAAGACAAGGTATAAAGGGAGGCAATAGCTCTCCCAAGCTCACTCTCCAAGTCCAATTCTTGTTGATTCAAGCCAAACATGGCTGCAGTTAGGCAATATTTTTAAAATAAACTCAAAGTATAAGTATGATTTTTAAGTTCTTTTTTATTTAATATTGGCCAGGTCGATAGAAAACAGAACTGAGAAGCCTCCAGCTCCCAGTTCCTTCCCTATATACACATGCTACAAGCTAATATAAAATATAACACAAGCTTATGGTGCTAATCTGACTGATGCTTGGTGTAAACCTTACAGCAGGATCGCGGAATCCTCACTCAATGGTTCTGTGCCAGTTCCAATCCTCAACAGTTCCACACCAGTTCCATTTCAAATTCCAAACGAACTGTGAAACTTCCAAGCACCCATTTTATTCCATTCTTGATTCGAATCCAAATCAAATCTCAAAACTCCCCATTTTACTTGATTCTCATTTTTCCTCGACTTGGACGCCCATCTTGCTCCTTGGCCTCCTTCAAGCTCCTGCCCCTTAGGCGTCCCTGCCAGGACCAACTCCCCCTCCTCCTCCATACATCCAGACATAGCCTGCCCTGTCTTACCAAAGATCAGGGCAATGTGATGCTGAGGATAGACCTCAACCGTCACATATCCTGCCTAAGCCTATCTAATACTTTGATAATGGGCAGTGGCTCATATTGATATTTGCCCACAATCATCTTTTTGTATATTATGTCCACCACATCTGCTGTGATAGCAACCATGGGTAATCAGGAAAGGCAGTCCTTATTCTGATGCTTTGCCCTGGGTCAATACATGATCTCAAAATCATACACTTGGAGCTTGAAAGCCCATCACGTGAGCCACCATTCAGGTTCCCAAAGCTTCTGTAGCCAGAGCAAGGAGGTATGATCCATTACCACTTTAAATTTCACCCTATGAAGGTAGACCCAGAATTGCTTATATGCATAGATTACTGCTAAACACTCCCTCTCAGTCACAGTATAATTCCATTCAGGCCTGGTTAAACTGCGGCTACAATATGCAATGGGGTGCTCCACACCATCATCGTTCTTTTGGGATAACACAGCCTCTACAGCAGAAAGTGAAGCGTCCATTTGCACAATAAACTCTTTTTAAAAATTAGGGTATTGCACAACAATTGCACTAGCCAGCGCGGTTTGCAATACATCAAAAGTGGTTTGACATCAATCCATCCAGTTGAAGACAGCATTTTTCTTAAGTAGCTCAAAGAG
>JAKSZP010008739.1:0-25520 GCA_022478985.1 Massospora cicadina | reverse complement strand
AAAGATTTTAGCTTTTCTCAGTATAGGCTTTGGTCTGCACTGCTTTTAATCAATAATGGGAGAAACTTCTATTACAAACACATAAGGGTCTAGAAAAGGATATCTATCTTTTATTGAGATCATCAATACATTATATTGTCAGAGCTACAATAAGTATTAATGAAATTATAGATATAAGAGAATGGTTTTAACACTTTGATACCTTTATATTTCTATAGGGATTAGAGTAAGGCACATTTGAGTGAGATGATTTTTCACTAGCATCAAAGACTTTACTCCTTTCTATGTTAAGGTTCAGAATGAGCTTACATATCAGGAAATGTGCTTTGGTGTTTTTACTCAATGTGTTAGCTGACCTTAGTCTATAATAAGGACGTGAAGGGCAGCCAACTTGTATTGCCAGCTTCATAATTATATTTTTCACCTTATAATAGATTAAGATTTAAGGCTAGACCATTATTGTTCTGGAGACCCCTAGTAGAGCATCACCAGAGCAACAATTATGTAAAAAGTCATTAACCTTGATGCTGGGTTGTAGGTGTTGGCTCAGTATCTGTCAGAAAATCAATTCTTTAGTAAACCAAATGTTCAGATGAATGAATGGACCATCCAATAATCATACACATAATGGAAGAATGAATCATTTACATCACTACTTTTTATTAAAGAAAGTTTATTTAACAAAGAGCCCTATTTCTTAAATTAGCATAAATTAATTTTAAAGTTTCCTCAGTTTTATTTTTTAGTGCATGCAAATTTGTAGAAAAATAATTAAAAGGTACAAATAAAAATATTTTGATTTTATATTGCATAATTTTCAGTAATTCTTAATTTTAGAACCTTATCTATTATATAATGAATTCTCATTAAATGCACAATAATATAAAGTTAAAATATATAAATCAATGGGCTTAGTTTAAGTTGTTTTAAGTCACATTAATAATGATTTAGCTGATTTTAAAGTGTAGCACTTTTAATATAAATTTCAACTTCTAAAAAGCATTTCCCAATCAGATTAAGTAAGCAGGCATAAATAATTGAGCCTTTAAAATTTCTTGGTCTAAGAGATCAGAGTTTAATATGCTACTATATGATAAGGTTGTTTTCCATAATACTATCCAATATGTAGTATCAAAGAGTAGATTCTTTATTTAGTACTATTGTAGTTTAGTTATTAATAAGTAATGTAATGTAACCTTACTAGTAATTTAATATACATTGATTAAGCAATTGGCAATAAACATGTTAAACTTAGGATATATCTCTTTATTTAGTAATGGTGCCACAAATTCTTTGACACATTTAAATGATAGGTGTTATCACAATAACTTATTCCTGGAAATTATGAGTATAAGCTCTTCTGCCATGCCTATCAATTTAGACATAACATTACACCCCATTAGGACTAAGGAGGAGTACCAACTATAGGGCCTTGACTCTCTTTTTTTTTAGTACTAGATGGTCCCAACTAGGGCCTTGGCTCTCAAAAAACTTAATGATCTATGGCACGCCCTAGATAAAAGATGGATGGCAGATTTCTCTCCTTTTTTTATTCCATCCAACCCCATAACCTAACCTAAATTAAAAACCATTTTTGTTACTAAGACTGTAGAGCATCATGTTTATGATTTTGTACAGATCTGCTTAGTTTTAAAGGATAATATAAGGTAAGCTTCACCAAGGCACTCCTCCTCCCAACAAGCAATTCATCTTAGAATAACTTTGTTGTAAAAGTTTAATACCTATGGCAACCTCAAGTGACATTAATTTAGTAGTAAAAGTTTATATAAAAAAGTTTGAAAAATGGCATAGAATGAGGATTATATGTACTAACAAATTCTGAGGATGCTGGGGCAGAATTTTAAGATTATAACCAAAATTAAAGGGCTTAATCTCAAAACTAGAAATTAATCTATTAAATTCTTTTGATATTTGCATAGGCTCATTTCCAAGCACATAACCATTACTATGCCATTGTCCCCCTCTCTTTGGTTTAATACTTATAGTATGCATCTTTTAGGTTGTTAGGTTATAAATTTCCTTGATTTTAATAGAGATTAAAATACCAAATTCCTTATTTATGATTATATTGTTTTGTTTTGATCTATATTACACTGACTTCTATTTAGTAAGAGTATGAGAGGGTCAAATCATTAGTACTATATCAAGTGGAGGGTATGCTAATTTTGTTATGTTGATTGGTATCATCAAGTGTGTACAGGAAATTATTAGAGGAGCTTCCATGTACCAAGCATATAACTTCACTAGCTCTCTTACCCAAAACACCATTTCCACTTCCACCATCTCTTCCACATCAGAAAGATGTTACGTTTTGTCCTAAGACTGTTACCTGTGTGCTGAAGCATCCACATTGAATTCAAATATCTCTTTGGTACACTAGTTCCCTGAATATGAGTAGTGAAGCTATGATCCTAAATATGTTCATTATATTCCATATGGAAGTACATATGTTCATGGGCTTAAATTCAAAAAGATGTTATGAAAATGTCATCTAGCTCATAACAAGTGGTAATCAAAAATAAACTTCATGCTACTAATTATCCCTAGTTGATACTATAATGAGTTTTTTTTATAAAATTCTTTGACCTTAAAACCACTTTAATTGATTTTTAACCCATAGACACAGTTTTTTATGCTAAAATATTATACATCTTAACTCATAGTTGTATTCATAAAGTATTCTCTTTTCTACCTACATATAATCTAGATTATCTATATGTTCCTCTAATAAAATATATTATAGATTTACATAAATAATTAAAAAAAGTAAACAAGGTGGGTCAATCTTAGGACAGATATACCATGCCAAGTTTTTTTAGCCTGTGCTGGTTTCAAACTTGTTTTAATAAAAACCCAACCCAGAGTGGAGAAGGAATCACCCCAATATGCAACCACTCTTATTTACAAAAATACTTAATACCAGGTATCTTCTTTTAGCACTAGGTGGTCCCAACCTAAAGGGGGGATACACTGATATATTAATACCATATATCTTTTCGTTTTAAGTCATTAGTTTTTTTTACTTCCTAAATCTATAATATTACATGCATAAATGTCCGCCTCTTGTGAAATAAAAAAATATTATTTCATGTTATCTCTTTGTTTAGCGCTATTTCAGCTTTATGTTTCATGTTGCAACATATTTTAGCATTAAACTATACAATTTTAACTGCTCTCAAGTTTTTATTAGGTATAATTACTATAAAATTGATAAATTATCTTTTTTCAAGTCAAGAATATTCTAGATAATTCTACAAGTGTTTTAATGTAATGAACTAAATTCTTATAAAGAATTGATGTCAAAATTTTTAGGGCTTGACACAAAAGTTAGAATTTTTAGTAACATAAAACCCATTAGTGTGCTTTTTAGAACAATATCAGTTGATGTAGTGTAATTGGGACAATAAATCTTGATGATACAATTACATAGTTAAGGTTGTCCTTAAGCAAGTATTGAATTTTTTGTGTATATTGTGCAGGTGCTTTGGAAGAAATAATATTTATAGTTGTACGTTACCATTATAAAAATTGCATTTTATTTTGACTCTATGGCTAGGTAAAAATGAGGGTATTTATTAGCAGTATTTCTAGTGCAACTTAAGTATTAAAGGATTAATGTATATTATAGAAGGGTAATTATGCTTCTTTATAGGATTTTAATGTGCTTGCAAGGATGGTTTTAGTATAAAAGATAATAAAAATGTATGATTTTTGAAAATCACAATGATATCTATTTAATTGCCTAAGGTTTTTTGACATTAGCTACAGTTGTTAATTGGTCTGACCAACCATTCAATTTTATATTATCTATTATTCTATTTTATATAAAATTTTCCTTTTAAACAAAGGATTTGATTCCTTGACCTTTGATGCTGATATCAATCTTTTGAAATAATTTATGATGTATTGCCAATCCACCTTTGTCCATCCACCAGATTAACATATGAAGTCCCCTTACCCCCATGCTCACAATTTTATATGTAGTTATCAATTTGTAAGATTTAATATGCTAACATTTAGCTCAGTGACATGCCAAAGATATCTTCTGAGATTCTATCTGTAACTCTGTGGGAGTGTCCCCCTATTCTTGGACCAGGTGGCGTTCCCTTTCTCTTCCAAAAATTGACTAAAAAGGCCAGCTGCCCCCTCATCTCCCATGGTGACCTTGCCCATGTGGAGGACAAGCGGAGGGTCATGGATTACCCTATGAAGGTTCCGCCACCCATCCCTTTATTAATAACTGAAGAACTATTATGGAATATTGAGAAAATTTGCAATAAAGTTTTTAGAAAATCAGACTCAGAATGAGGCAAAGGGGACAAAAGTGGCTGACAGCGTCAAGCCTTTGGCAATAATGGGTAATAGCATTGAACCATTAGCAACAGTGCCCAACGGCCTGTACCTTAAGTGAATAAGGCCAACAGTAGAAAACATTCTACAAAATTACCTGACAGTATCAAGCCTTTAGCAATATGTCTTTCAGTATTAACCCTTTTAATTTGGGGTTAAAATCTCAATCTGTCAAATCCTGCATGGCCAAACATAAATTGCTAGAGTAATCAGGTGCAGGTGGGTGAGGCATCTGGAACCTGTTCCCCACCTCTTGTGACCATCCTATGTGGGGTGCTGTTGGGATCTTTGCCCATATTCCCAGCCAGATAGATTACCAGGAATCATTAGGTGATAATTCCCCTAATGCAAAGTGAATTTGTAATCAGTTGACCCTGATTTTGGGTAACTATGTTTGGGGGATTTTAGGATTTTCGCCTGGTCAGATCCATCAGGGATCAATCAGAACATATGCTTAAGATCTCATAGGGCAGAGTTGCTAATGAAATAGGGGCATCTGATATTGATTAACTATCAGGTGTACCGATTGGGATTGGTCAGGTTTCATCACTGAATGATTGGGAATGTAAGTAGTAAGTTGTGAGGTGAGTGATGCCACCTGCAACTAAAAAATTGATCAGTTCAAGACCTGCTTTAATGGGTAACAAGTCATATTATCTAAGCAGATCGCTAAACCAAATAATGTTGGTTCACTTGGATTGAGAGGAAAACGTTAGGAACACGTTTTTCAACTTTTTTTTTGGTTTAGATTTCGAGGATGTCCAATGATGGAACCCTAGACAGGATGAGGAATACCATCGCTGCTGAGATGAGGATGTGTGATTCAATTGCTACGGCTGCTGTTTCATCAAAGAGGTGTCAACCAAGGGTTTGGCTCCAAATCCCCCGCTATAAATTCCCTAGAATTCACCAATAAAGAAATATTTTTATCCAGTATATAGTTTTAAGTAGTAAACTTTATCAGCTTTTATTTTTTCTATTCTTTCTCTTGGATATTATTGCTGTGTGATAATTGGGAGACTCTTTAAGGAAAAGAGTAGGGATCTGAGCGGAGATCCAGAGAAGAAGCGGAAACAAATAAGGAATTGCTGCCAACTGTGTGTTAAGCTGGGGTAAACTGTCAACGGGAATCTCAGAGAAGATTGGGTTAGATGGTATGAGGGAACAAATACCTATTTTAAGATATCACACGTATTTTGAGCTGAAATACTGGCTGAGCATTGGGACAAGATCTAAGAACTCCATTCAACTAAAGTTAATAGTCATCAAACTATTATCAACTTATTATATCAACAACAATACAATGCGGAAAATTGCACAAACCCAAACCTGTGCAAGTAATAAGAGTATAGGGGTTATTGACTAATAATAATCAAGACCTATAAACTTTTACAAAGTGGTGCTCGCTACAGGGGTGTAGCTGATTAGAAGAACTTAGAACATTTTGTCCTATAAAGATGTTTCTAATTCTGAATGTGAGGTGGATCATGTTCATTTGCGTTCACCCAACTCAGAAGTGGATCTCCAAGTGAAGCAAATTGAACATACTCAGAACCAGGTAAAAGGACTTGCAGCCTAGATATGGAACTATAGTGATGCAAAAAAACCTGTTCCACACAATATCCACCTGAGATGAAGAGGATCATCAGGGCCAACTTGGTTTGAAATTGGTTCCGCTTGAAATAGTCCCAAGGAACAGCAGGATCAACTCAGGTTGAAATTGAGTCCGTTTTAGATAGTCCTGAGGAGTGAGTGTTTAGATGAGGCATTGGATGAAATAGGAAGCAATCAATCAGGAGAAATGGATGCTATACTAATGAAGATATAAAGTCAAAACAGGAAACAATTGATATAATATAGTGGAGAAAATAATTTGACTTGATAACTCTCACCAATGATCAAAAGTTGCTGGAGACGAGTTTATCAATTCAGGAGAATTTTAGGTGAAGCTAACGAGGCTAGAATGACATGTGTAATTAAGGATGGCCTCAAAGGTCAAATAATGTTTTTGGGAGAAAAATGATCTGAACAATTGATTGGAACTGTTGTTTAATGAGATATGAGGTTCCAAGCATCAGTTGCCAAAATATGAGATGAAATTAGGACCTGTTGGGCGAATAACCAGTCAGTATCAAAGGTTTAATATATTTAAGAGTAGCCTATATGTGAAAAAAGTGCTGCTGGTTGTATAGTAAAGAAGGTCAATACAAAAAATTGGAAGATTTGGGCCTAAGAGAAGATAGTTGCAATATTCTCAGCGGACTTCTGAACCATTAAATGATTATATCCTGAGATTTTGGACAAGTCCCAGAAGAGGACCATTGAACCCAATGGATAATTACAACTTAAAAGGATAAGATTTTTGAACCATGATAAATGGTAGGTCAGAGTTACTTAGGACCCAGTTTAAAGAAAGGGGAAAAGAAGGACCTCTGAACCTTTTTGTAGGTTACAAGTCTAATTAAAAAAAGAAAATACAAAAAATATGTAAAAGGTATAAAATATTAAAAAATCAATTTATTTGGTTCATGAATTTTGGACCTAGGAAACAACAAGAAATGCCAAAGGAAATCCTAGAGAACTGGGGAATTCCACTTAGGATCAAGAATGAGTACCATACCGCCAGGATTGCAGATAATAGTCAACATAGGGTTGACATTGGAGATAAAGAGCTGCTGTATGGGAGGTTGGAAGCCCCTGAAAGAAGTCCAGAGCAGAGCCATGGGTGGCTCCTGGAATAATAAAGTCATGTCATGGATAAATTTGAGTTTCTCTGGCAAATTTAAGTGAAAAACTGATGAAGATCAAGAAGAATCAGATCATCACATTTATTCATCTAATCCCAATGGCTGAACTGAGGTAATTCCACAAATTTGGGACCCTCAATGAGATGGGATTACCAGCTGGGGTAACTGAGAGTATCAACCTATTGGTTGATCAAGAGCAACTCGCTGATATGATGGAAGGAAATCAAGAGGAGGTGCTCAAATTTTTCAAAAAGTATTGGGAAATATTCACCCAGGATGACCATGATTTGGGATGCGCAAGAAATGTGATCCACAAGGTTGATATGGGGAAAATTTGCCAATCAAGACGAGACTGCTTTGACGGTCTAAGGTGGCCAAAGCAGTAGTGGAAGAAGAAATCAGCAAGCTAGTGAAGCATAAGCTTCTAGTTCCATTATCAAATCCCTGGCAAGTCCAATTATTAACGTGAAGAATGAGGATGGCTCTAATTGGGTGGTGATCTATTACTTTAACTAAATAGTTTATGAAAAAGGATTTGTATCCCCTACCAAGAATTGACAATGTGCTAGCTTGATTGGGAGAAGCAAATATTTCTCCACAATGGCTCTGATATTGGGATATTGGCAAATCAATTTTCCAAGAGAAGACCAAGAAAAATGCATGATTATTACTGCACAGAGGATATACCAACTGACGAGGATGCCTCAGGTCTATGCAATGCGCCTGCAACGTTCCAGAGGGCCATGGACGCTATACTGAGTGACTTGAAGTTTTCATACGTTCAGGTGTACTTGGATGATATAAATGTGTTTAGTAGGACGCTTACTGACAATTTAAACCACTTGGAAGAAGTATACAAGAGACTGTCCTTGGATAATCTGAAGATTAAACCAAGGAAATGTCACTTCTTTAAGAAAGAGTTGGAATATCTGGGATTTGTGATCAACTCTAGTGGATTGCAGCCGCAAGCTCAGAATATTGAGGCCATAGAACGGATAGCTGTGCTGAAGGGTGTCTGAGATATTCAAGTGTTTCTTGGAATGGTCAGATACTACAGAAGATTTATTTGGGTTTTTTCCAGAATCGCTGAACCCTTATTCCATCTGTTGAAGGATCCAAAGAAAGGATTTATATGAAATGAAGAAGTGCAGGAATCTTTTGATGAGTTACACCAATATCTAATAGATTCTTCGATTTTGAAATATATGATACTCAACTGAGAATTTATTATACAAACTGATACTTTGTTGTTGGCAATTGGCAACGTATTAAGCCAAGTAGATGAACTTGAGGACAAACATCCAGTGGCGTATGTGAGCCAGACGATCTCAGCCGCTGAGAGGAATTACACCATAACTGAGTGGGAATGCCTTGCGATCATTTAAGCTTGTAAACAGTTTCAGGTATACATTCATGGAACGCTCTTCAAAGTGGTGATGGACAACTCCACGTTGCATTATCTCCATAATTTAAGAGAACCAGAAGGACGACTGGCTTGATGGACACTTAAGCTTTAGGTTATGATTATGAGATTGTCCACTGAGTGGAAGCTTCTCACTAGAATCTGGATGTCTTAATGCAGTTACTAATGGTCCAGATGGTATACCAGCAGTCGGATGAGTTATTCCATTGAATGGTCATTGAAGATATTGGGAATGAGCCCCAAAAAATCCAAGGTGCACTTCAAAAAAGTGATGGAAAACACCGAGACCATGGATGGACAAGTGTTTGAGACATATAACGGGAAGCAGTTACTATTCCCAAAATTGTCAGAAAGAGCAGCTATTATTCAAGCCTCTCATAAGGTTGTCAGGCATGGAGTCCTGAAAAAAACAACTGATCATATTTACCAGTACTACTGAGAGTCAATCAACTATAATGTCTCTGACTATCTATCTTGTTGCGTAAAGTGCCAGATGCACAAGCCACATAAGAATACAACTGTATACTGACTGGTCCTCCCTAAATTTGCCTGGCATACAGTGTCCATCAACGTGATGGGACTGCTTATGATGAGCACAGGGGGAGTCAAATATATATTAGTTGCTATTAATCATCTGAAAAGATGGGTCAAGACAAAGGCACTGGCAAAAGCAGATGCTAACAGCACCGCGAAGTTCATCCTGGATCAAGTAGTATACTGGCATGGATGCTCACAAGTCCTGTTAGTAACAATGGGACAAACTTCACATCTCATGTGATCCAGTGACTAAATAAGATAATGGGGATCCAAGGAGTTGTGTCTGTACCCTACCATCCAGAGACGAATGGACTGATAGAACGAGTGAATGCAATGCTAGCCATGATGCTGAAGAAGCTGGTCACAGGAAGAACTTCATGTGGGGAACATACCTGAGTTTGGTGATGTTTAACTACAATATTAGTCATCATATGAAACAGGAAAAACGCCGTTTGAGTTGTTATAGGAGAGGAAGGCCTCGTTGCCACTTTTTATAACTGGTAGCTGAACCAACATTGGGGATGAGAGCCAAACAGTACCTGAGCTGATTGACAATTATCCTAAATAAAATGCAATCACAAGCATTCAATACAGCTTTAAAGAAAAGGATACAAGTGAAATTGAAAGCCAATAAGAACTGACTGGCTTTATCAGAAACTGAAAAAGGCGAAAGAGTTGCCTATTGCATTACTCATGGTTTCTGGAGAAGAAACAAACTGGATGTGTTGTAGTCAGATCCATTTGAGATTATCATTAAGATGCTGATGGACGCCTACTCCATAAAGAACCTCTTGGATGGAAGAGTAGTAAATCAAATCCATGCTAAGTATTTGAAGTGTTGGATTGATGAAAAAAAGAGTTCCTAAAGGACTGATGAACCATTAAGTTGGTTATATCTTAATAATTAGGTCAAGTTCAAAAAAGGACCTCTGAACCAATTAAGATGGTTAAGTCTGAAAAAAGGACCTCTGAATCATAGAAAACTAGTAGGTCTAAAACACCTAGGATCCAGTTTTGGGAAAATTAAAAAAGATGAACCGCTGAACTAGAACAATGTCAAGTCACAGAAAAAAATAAAAAAATAAAAGATTGATAAAAGTTATGGGAAAAAAGATTATAAAACCGCATAGAAAAAACTGATATATTTTATAATTATTAATTTTTATTATTATTAATTTGGGGATGATTCCGCCTATGTCACCTCTTGTGGGAGGGAGGATAATCGCAGTAGGAATGAATAACCCATCAAAATCTATGTGAGATTGGATGCTAGTGAGGGATAAACCTACACAAACCCAAGTCTGTTGAGTGGATGCAGATCCTTGTGTGAAAGTGACTAGGGGAAGGGAAATAAGATGCTGGAAGAAGCCAATTGTGATACCCCAGAGCAGGGAGGGAAGCAACAGTACAGAAAGAGGCAGTCAGCAAATAACCCCAAGTAATCTCAATATGGTACTGGAGCTGGAAGATTAGTCTTGAGCGTTTGCTGATGGGCTTCATCAAGAACACTGGACATATGGGCTGGCAGTGAACAAGGGATGCTAGACAGGGGTTGCTGAATAATGCCCCTATTAAAGCCATCAGCAGAAGATACCAATGGGAAGCGCCAGAATTGAGATAGTCATGCAAGGATTGAATGGCATCCTGCAAGCAATGACTATGAACTTCTCAGAAGCTGAAGCAGAATGAGTAATGGAACCCAGGAGAGTCTGGAAGCTTTATGACCCAACTTCAAAGAACTTGACTAGCAAAGCAAATATTATAAACGGAGATATCCTGATCTAGGATGTTCTCATGATTAGAAGGATTAAGCGCTAGGGATAAAGCCTCAGTGACTTGGGCCCTAAAGTCTGTGTAGGGGAGTTTGAAATGGATGCTGTTGCTGATGATGAGTTCAGTAGCTAAGACAACGGGTTTGTAGCATTGTCCAAGTCAGAAGAGGAACTCAGGAATCAAGTCCAACACAGCAAGAAAGGAGTAATCAAGAGCGAAGGGCATTATTTCAAGAGCATCAATGATGATGTTTGGCGAATCTGCAAAAGGAGCCAAACCCAGGAGATTTTTGAATTCCAACTCTGGAATTGATGAGAGAGGAAGGATTGATTGTGAATTAGTTGAGATGATTGCTAGCCTGATTTCCAAAGGGTTAGTTACTGTTCCAAGTAGTTCCACGGAAGGACTAGCCACTGGTGCCAGACTAGGCATATGAGTCCTGAAAGGGCTATAGAAAAGGTTCCATCACGCAGCCTGACTCATCAGCTGGAAGGGCCAGAGATCTTGATCAGACAAACTGTTGAGTAGCTGTTGGTACCACGACTCAGAATTTGACATATGAGCTGAATGAGAGGGGGATGTCGTACTTATATGATAATCAACATTATGCACTATACAATCCATTAAACTTTAATTTTGGAGAAATTAATCTCAAAAATAATTGGATAAGCTCTCCAGATAATAATTAAGATTGCTATGAGCCAAGAGGTTATGAAAAGAAAAATAACAAGGGCGAACATAAATAAGCATTCTTAATTGGGACACAAACAAACATTGATGGCAAGAGTCTCCTGACTAGGATGATGAGAAAATCAGGAAATTGAGGATGACAGACCAAGAACCACTAATATGACAGTGGGTCATATGTCCTGATGGGGGAAAACTAATTTCAGGAATAAAATCGTCATGAGTAAATTGATCAGCCCATTATGACAAAAGATTGTGGGGACCGCGCTTTGAGTAGGCAGTAGTGAGGAGGAAGAGGAAGAGAGCCAAATGCTGAAGGTCATCCTGAGCAGTGTTGAGTTTTGGTGATCAAGCTCCATTTGAGCAAATGATTTATTCAACCAATTTTCTGAAGTGGTGTTCTCCTACCCCAGTCCTTTTCTTGCTGGAAATCTAGTCAAGAGGGGGGATGTGTTGGACTTTTTGCCCATATTCTCATCCAGCTAGATCACAAGGAATTGCTAGAGGATAATTCCCTAATGTGAGGTAAATTTGAAATTAGTTGACCCTGATTTCAGGGTAACTATGTTCAAGGGTTTTTAGGATATTCGCTTGGTCAGATCCATCAGGGATCAATCAGAACATATGCTTAAGATCTCATAGGGCAGAGTTTCTAATGAAATAGGGGCATCTGATATTGATTAACTATCAGGTGTGCCAATTGGGATTGGTCAGGTTTCATCACCAACTGATTGGGAATGTAAGTAGTAAGTTGTAAGGCGAGTGATGCCATCTGCAATAGCGAATCAATCAGTTGGTTTGTGACCTGCATTAATGGGTAACAAGTTCAATTAACTAAGCAGGTCGCTAGCCAAATATTGTAGGGTTGCCTGGATTGTAAGGAAAACGTTAGGGACACAATTTTCTGACTCTTTCCATTTTAGGTCTAAAAGATGTCCAATGATGGAATCCTGGACAGGATGGGGAAGACCATCACTGCTGAGATGAGAATGGGTGAAAAACAGCAACGGCTTCTCATTTATTAAAGAGGTGCCAACTGAGGGTTTGGCGCCAAATCTCCCTACTATAAATTTTCTAGAATTTCTAATAAGAAAATAGTTTTTATCTAGTATATAGTTTTAAGTAGTGAACTTTATCAGATTTCAATTTTTCTATTATTTATCAGGTATATTATTGCTGTGTGATAATTGGGAGACTCTTTAAGGAAAAGAGTAAGGATCTGAGTGGAGATTCAGAGAGGAAGCAGAAACAAATCAGGGATAGCTGCCAACTGTGTGTTAAACTGGAGAAACTGTCAACGGGAATCTCAGAGAAGATTAGGTTAGATGGTATGAGGGAACAAATCCCTATTTCAAGACATCACAATTATTTCAAGCGAAATTACTAGCTGAGCATCGGCTAAGGTTTAAGAATTCCATCTAACTGCAAAATAGTCGTCATACTAGCAACTGATTGTATCAACAATAATACAATGAGGATGAATTGCACAAACCTGAACCTGTGCAAGTAATAAGTTTATAGGGGTTATTGGACAATAATAATCAAGATTTAAAAATTTTTACAGGTGGCCCCTGGGAGGCTCCCATTACCTGTTGGGCGAGATTTTACCACTTGAATTGGTGCAATTACAGAAAAGCCATAATTTGGGCATCCATGGATAAACTGATAATGACTTAGCCCACCGCTGACACTTTCAGAGTGAGTTTTAATTGAACATTTTTCCACTCAAAGTTATGCTGGGTTAAGTCAAAGCTCAAGGGCTATAATACTGCATTTCATAAGCTATAATCCAATTGACTGACCAATAAAACAATTGTATCACACTGGGAGGATTGACAGTCATATCTCTTTTTTTAAGTTCAATAAATTTTCCTGTACTACAAAAACTTTTCTAAAGTTTAAATTATTCTTTGTCAGAACTCTGCAACACCCTTAATGTGGAATTATTTGTGCGCAATGTCTGGGCCATCACGGTCATGTTGGTGCCCTTACTGCCTTCTGCAATTAACTAGGCCTACCATGTTAAAAATTTCATGGCTCTTTCCCCACTTGCTGAGGCAATCCCGCCACCAGGATATCAGCATCTATGGGCGAAATTATCCCCACTCAAGGTGAGAATATTCACTCTTACTAATGTTTCCATACCAAATACCCTTATGGGGAAATCTGAACCACCCAATCTTGTTCCACCTTTTCTTACGCCCAGACCTGTGGGTCCTGGATCTGCCACAGCCTGGCTTTTTGCTAGGTTGCTTTTCACTTTTGCAGCCTATCAGAATTCATTAGTTACTTATCTCCTAGTCCATTTAAGCGTTTTTCAAGCAGCAGTGCCCTTGCATTCTGGTTTGCCCTTTTATGCTCTTGCATCCCAACTGGCAGTCTAGTCTAAACTTTATCTGTCACTTTCCTGACCTAATTCCTTCCCACTCCATTGATACTATCCTCCAAATCGCTATTATCAAAGTTAGTAGGCTTTACAGTGTCCCAAAATATCCCTTTTAATATATATTTTTTCCCCTTGTCCCTAATCCAATGTAAAAACAAGTGCTATGGTAATTTGTCACTTAAATTTCCTCCCTAATAATTTCTACTATTTTCTGATATAATCTTGCAGATCTTGGTACTCTACAGTGTAGTTTATTATGATGAGAGTAGTAAAATAAACTAAATTATTTTACTTAGCAGATTACAGTTTTAAAAAATTAAAGACCTTTAGCAATAAATTATTTATTTCTTATTTAAGTTTACTGGACTCATTATTTCCTTTAGTTTATTGAAAAAGTAACCTGTGTAGTTGTACATTGATGCCCATGTGTCAATTGCAACATTTGGTGCTTACTACTGGGGAAACAAGTGGTACCATGCCTTATGTTATATAAAACACAAAAAATGTCATACTCTGATGACAATAGTTGGGTAAATCCGCCGTATATCCATTATGATGAACCTAATAATGGGGAGGGTACATCATGTTCTAATCTCATACACATGCTTGCCAATTCCAGTTTGATGAGGAACCTCCTAAGTCTCCGCGCTGCCTTGACAGCCTTGCTTTATCCTTAGATGGAGCAGTTAACATAGATGAGCTCCGAAAGGAGCTGAATAGACAAAGCCTGGTTCAAATAACAAGCAAAAATATTAAAGTATAATTTCTCAGTTGATTAAGTCTATTTAAAAAAGGAGAAGGCTGAACAAAAATTTATAATGGTATGGCAACACTTTTCTAGCATATTAGAGCAAATCCGCTAGGATCTAGAACATGGTATGCCTATATGTAGACAAGAGTATAACCAATATGATTCTCAAATTCTACATATGGCAATTTATGGAGGTAGTTGGGCCAACTTGCCCAACATATTACTAATGTGCCCTTATTGCCTACAAATACTGTTATAAAGATGGCAATATACAAGAGATACGCCGCCAGATTTGCACAGGGTTCAACCCACTGAGCAAGTAGAAACAACAATATGATGATTGTTGCCCTCAGAACACAGAATAAACTTACAAATTGATATGGAGCACTAGCTCCCGCTACTTCTTATCTAATATACTTAATATCGCAGCTTCTTCTAATTCCACTGACTTTCAACCTACTTAATAACAACCTTCCTTGATCATCTTGTCTCGCCTATATGGTAACGACTTTGGATGCTATGACTCATATGGCTTAGTAATTTATTTCTCCATATCTTATTGGCTCTGTCAATTCTTCATTTGTTAATTTCACAATCGCCTAATTTGAGGCGATTTCCCAATAACCCAATATTGCCTTATGTAGAGGCACTCAATTAGTCAATACCTATAGTAAATCTAATGGATTTAATCCATTCTGCCATCACAACTGAAGGCATATCATCCAGTCATATCAGAATCGCGACATTACCCCCCTTTGACTGGACAATAAGGCTCTAATTTCTATACACATGGAGGAACTTTGCATGTACTCAGTTGATGATCCAACTGCTAGCAGGGTCCTTGATAGTATATGCATCCACACCTGTCTTTTCAATAACTTTGAATGGCCCAATCCAGATGCTGGCCAACTTGTGTTTCTGGCCAAACCCATGCTGCTCATGGAAGAGAACCATATCAACATCCTTGAACTGCGCCAACCTATTACAATGTACCTGATTGGCAGCTTGATTCCTGATCCTTTTAGCTAAGCTGAAGGAATATGCTTCAGTATGCAAATTTGATCAGAATGTTTGCAAGGTTAGTCAAATAATGGTGGGGTTCCATTCCTCTGGTGTCTTCTACACACGAATAAAGTAATACTGGAAGAGCTGGGTGTCAGCTGTAAAGCATTTGGAATGGGCTTTTCCCCATGGTGCAATGGTAATTGTTGTTATAGGCGAACACAACAGTGGAAAGAAGGTAGGTCCAATCAGATGGTTGATCTGTTACTAATTTGTGTAGGATATTCACCAGAGTCCCATTCACTCGTTTGACCATTCCATTAGATTTGAAGTGGTATGAGGTCATTAGAACCCTGTAAATTCCCATGAGCTCGTTCAGTTTGGGGAGGATGTGCGAGGTGAAGTTAGTTTTGTTGTCAGTGAGAATAAACTGAGGGCATCCATGTCGCTGAATAAGACACTCCATCATGAACTTGACCACTGTAACTGCCCCTAAATCTCATATTGCCCTTGCTTTGACCCACTGAGTCAAATGGTTGATAGCCACAAAGATATTTAAACCAGTTAGCTCCTGTTGGCAAGGGACCAATGACATCCAGGAAACAGTATGCCAAGCAAAGTGTGGTTTTACTACCTGATATGAAGTCTTACAGCGGAATGGCTTCTCCACTTGGCACTGATGGCAACAGGAAATAGTTTGAGCACATCGAAGTTCATACTTTCCCAATAGTACTGAGGGCACAACAACTTCATTGTCTTACACACACCCCATGTCTGACTGCCTTGTGGGTGCTCATAATAATTCCTGGTCATGCTGAGGGCCGCAGAAATTCTTCGTGTAATTGCTGATCCAATTTTTTAGTTCTCCATTCTGTTGGAAGGTATTTGCTCTCATTTTGTTTAATGCTTTGATCACTTGGGGCAGTTCATTGTTGTATTTTCCGCAGATCATTTTGTCAAAAATTATATTGCTTACATCCTCCATAACTGCAATTGTAGGCAATCTCAATAAACAATTGGCATTCTGGTGTTTTACTCCAGGTTAATGAAGAGTTCAAAATTGTATGCTTGCAATTTAAGAGCCCATCGGGCCAAGCGCCCTTCTGGTTCTTTCAGATTTTGTAACCAGTGTAGTGAGGCATGATCCATTACAAATTTAGATTTCACTCCATGCAGATACACCTGGAATTGCTTATGGGCGTAGATCACCATTAGGCATTTCTGCTCAGTCATGGTATAATTGCACTCATGGCTGTTCAAGCTATGACTGCAGTATGCTACGGGGTGTTCCTCTCCTTCCTCATCATTTTGGGATAGGACTGCCTCCACAGTGGAAAGGGATGCATCTGTCTGAACAATAAATTCTTTTTCAAAATTAAGATAATGTAACACTGGCATGCTGGTCAGTGTAGTTTGAAGCGCATCAAAAGCGTGTTGCTGCTGTTCCGTCCATTCAAAAGTGGTGTCTTTCCTTATTAACTTGAATAGTGGGCCCCTGATACAGCTGAAATTAGGGATGAACCACCGGTAATATCTGACCATTCCCAAAAAGACCTGTATATCCCGCTTGCTATTGGGTATAGTCATTTTAAATGACTTCCACTTTTGCTGGTTGAGGTCGCAGCCCTATGGCATCAACCACAAATCCCAGGTACTCCAGCTGGTCCTTAAAGAAGTGACATTTCTGGGGTTTGATCTTGATGTTGGCCTCAGAGAGCTGGAAGAATACAGTTTTCTAAATGGTTGAGGTGTTTGGAGAAGGTTTAAGAGAAAACATCAATATCATCAAGGTATACAAGGATGCATGGCAGTTTTAGGTCCCCAAGAATAGTGTCCATTGCCCGTTGGAATGTAGCTGGGGCATTAAACAGCCCTTGTGGCATCCGTGTTGGTTGGAAAAGACCTTTGGATGTGATTACAGCGCACTTCTCCTGCTCTGCCAGTGGCAACTCAGTTTGCCAGTAGCCCGAGATCAGGTCCATAGCTGAGAAGAAATGAGCTCCCCTTAGCCAATCTAAAGCATCGTCAATCTGTGGTAAGGGATAGGAGTCCTTTTAAGTGATGCTGTTGAGCTTCCAGTAGTCTATTACTACGCAGTTGGTGCCATCCTTCTTTTTTACAATAAGAACAGGAGAAGCCCATGGACTCTTTGATGGTTCAAGCATCCCTTGCGCTAATAGCTTGTCAATTTCCTCAGTCACTACTTCTTCTGCCACCCTTGATTGGCGGATTGGCCTTGACCTGATGGGAGGATGATCTCCAGTGTCCAGCTTATGAACCACCCCCCGCGCACATCCTAAATCATGGTCATCAACAGCAAAAATCTCTTTATATTTTTGAAATAAAGCGATTGCCCTATCCTTCTGTGATTCTGACAGCCCCATTAATTCATCACGTGAAGCAACCACCATTACACTAAGCTGAGGTGTGGACAGCAGACCAAATTCCTCTAGTGACACAAAGTCATTAACTGAAAGAACCTCCTCAACAGGGATGAAGTGTAAATATGCCACTATTTGTGGCAGCGGATTTGCAGTGGAACCATTTGTTGATTTGCGAGCAAAACTTTGATCTCCCCCTGCCCTGGTAAAATAATACCTGGAGCCACGTGAGGCATAAGCTGTGATTGCTGATATGGCCCAATAACCTCCCCATAGAGTCCGTTTGGAATTTCAATCACCAAGTCAGTGTTCACTATAACTTGATGCCCCAATGGAATGGATATAGGTCCAGCAGCTCTGAGCGGCAGCCCTTGATATTCATATATCTGTTGAAGAAGGGCTCAGGTTTTTCCCTTTAACCTATGGTAGCGCAAAGGAATGACTCCGTCGCTATAAGCTAGATTAATATTCTCCACATGAACTGGGTCATTTGGTACTCCTCTAGAGGTAAAGTGGATTGTTATTCACTGACCCAATATTAAAAAAGTCTCATTTTATCAATAACAGCCCCATAATGTCACAAGAAGGCAGTTCCAATTAACAGATCATAATTGCTATTTGGTAACACTAGAGCTGGAGCTACCACAACAATAGAACCAAACCTCAGAGGAAGGGCACATTATGCACCCTCAGAGACCGTATTTTCCACTCCAGCAGTTCCATATATCATCTAGTGTTCCACATCTGGTTATAATGCCAACCTGGCCACCAATTTGGTGGAGACTATGTTGACAGGTGCGCCAGTATCTATGATGGCACTGACTTGGGTCTTATATACAATCAGATCACAGTAAGTACATTCAGAGTACAATGCATATTGGCTGTTGATAACCTGGACATCTAAAGGATCCCTGTTTTCAAAGAAATATGCAATCCCCTCACCAATTCTGGGGTATTGTTTTATAATAGAATGAACTAGAAGGGCGATGCTTACTGCTTATAAGAAAGGTGCATCTGGAGGAAGGGTCTAACTTTTCAGGGGTTACTTGGTCAAACATTTGGAAAGCATATGACTCAACCTGCATCTGAGCCCCCTTTTCCCTCATAGCTGCTGACTGTACTTGTGTCAAAACATTCACCCCTCCAACAGGCGGCTGATATAGCATGATTCATTATGTAAGGAAACTTCCGCTGAATATTCAAATTTGGGTTCAGGTGGGACATTTGGGTTTGGTCTAGCGGAGATAGAGAGTCCCTTCTCTACTTCGCTCTGAATTTTACCTTGCCATACTGCTCCAGTTGTACACAAGAGACCAGATGAGTAGGGCACCATCGTGCCAGATGCCCTTGTTGACTGCATTTGAAGCAGCTGACCCCATAGGGCCCACGACCTTGATTAAGCAATAACATTCATGACGAGGATTGGGCTGGAATAGATCACAATAACCAGATCTAGTGTGGTAGCAGACCTGAGGATGATAATCAGGAATGGGGTGGACGTTTAACTGCTGAGAATAGCTTGGTGAAATCTGAACCGGACTGATAGGGTTCCCTAAATATGATGGCTCAGAAGCCATAGCAGTAGGGAACTGATCAGTATTAGGTGGAGGGAAGTTGGCTGATATGCAGTGCAAGAACTGAACAGGTTTAAGCAAAGGTACATCCTCCTCCAACAGTGTGGCCATTACGTTGTGTAGTTCATGGTATGGCTTAACAGCAGAAGTCATCGCAATACACACATCAGCTTCAGATAAAACTCTGGCCCCAATTAACAGTGAGCTTCCATTGTAAAGCGCTCAGCAAAAGCAGTGAGAGTTTCATTCCACTGAAACTTGATGGTCAAAAATTTGACCTTCCGCTGGGACATCTTTGCAGTTCTGCCAAACAACCACAGCACCATATTTTTGACTTCTTGGTATAAAGGGAAACTACCTGAAAGGTAACAGACGACTTGATCAGCACTTTCAACATCCAAGGAAGAAATCAACAATTTTGCTCTTTGTTGATCTGAGACTCCTTCAGTTGCAATCTCAAATCACTTAAAGTACCCATAAATATTCCCTTCACGATTGAATGGGGGCAGCTTAGTGCAGTGGAACTCCTGGAGCAGCTCATCTTGTTTTTTAAGCACAGCATCCAACGCCAGTTTTAGCTCCTCATAGATGAATGACCCAGAGAGTTGGTTAGGATATTTATCAAAAATAACATCGATGCAACATTGCTGACAACTGAGTTTTTATCATTGATAACTGATCAATGGGACCCCTGAAATGAGCACCAGTGTTACAAAGATGGCGATATCCAAGAGATACGCCTCCAGATTTGCACAGGGTTCAACCCACTGAGTAAGTAGGAACAACAATATGATGATTGTTGCCCTCAGAACACAGAATAAACTTACAAATAAATATGGAGCACTAGCTCCCGCTACTTCTTTATTAAATATACTTAATATCGCGGCTTCTTCTAATTCCGCTGACTTTCAACCTACTTAATAACAACCTTCCTTGATCATATTGTCTAGCCTATATGGTAATGACTTCAGATTCTATGACTCATATGGCTTAGTAATTTATTTTCCATATCTTATTGGCTCTGTCAATTCTTCATTTGTTAATTTCACAATCGCCTAATTCTAGGCAATTTCCCAATAGCCCAATATCGCCTTATGTCGCGGTGTAAAATTAATTGAATCCTGTAGTAAACTCAACTGATCCAATCCATTCTGCAATCACATTTGAGGGCATATTGTCCAGTCATATCAGAAGTGTGACAAATACTATCCCTGCCTTAGCGGCCAACACTTCTGTTAGCACCAGTACTAAAGATGCCAATATTAATCACTATAGTTATTCCGCCCAAGTTAACCCAGCCAAACTACCAAAATTTGATAGGCATGATAAATATATATACCTTTATGCATTTGTTTTGAGATTACTATAGGAAACACCAATACCCAACCAAACTGGCCACATTGGTGAATTTTATTAAATCCTTATAATCAGGAGCTAGTACAGCCAGAAAACTTTAGCTGGTATGTATTTAAACACAAAATACTAATATTGATGGGTTTGATGGGGCTTTACTAATAATATGATGTAAAACTACTTCTTGGCTATTAGATTCTAACTTAGTTAAGAAGTTTTGACCTTTGCCAATCACTTTTATTATAAGGCATAAGTACTATATGGTGCCAAGGTTCTGAGTTATTATGATGATCAGATTTCTTTCTGGCACACCTGCGAGCCAACAAGTAATTGCATTATGATATGTTACTCATGTTGAATTATAATACTATCATTACCAAAATTTGTAAATTACCTCCATTGCTGCACACTTATTTTAGCGCTTATAATCTAAATTTATAAAGAAAGAGCCAAGCATAATTTTACTGATTTTGATCACTGACAAGGATTTTGGAGAGGATCCATTGGAGTTTAAAGGGTATATTCTAATTTCACCATACATTCAAATATCCCAATTAATGACCTACCAAAAAAATGTTGGCTCATTAGCAGAATGTCCACTATGTCTTTAGAATAAGATTTTCCTAGGACTCTACAGCCACTGTCAAAAGAGTGTCTGTAACTTTTTGTTCATTGAAAAGTGGTTCAGGATGCACAGACACACTTCCAGGGAACTTTTAATTAGTAAGATTGTAAACAGAGCACTGTAAATTGTGCTGGAGCCAAAGGGACTAAGGCAAGGGTGTACAACGCGGTATACAAAAAAGATAGCAATTATACAACAAAACTTGATTGGACACCAAAGGGGAGTCCATAACCAAACGGAGATCTGCGCTGGTGTGCTTGTGTGCCTAAATCTGGAGGGGACCACGGTGGCCCTGCAGTTCGCTAAACATGGTAGATATATTTGTTAAAATTAAAACGGCCAACGTTGTTAGAGACCTCCTTGAGGAGGTCTGTGCACAGGTTCGCCAAAGGAACCATATTTAAAAAAGTAAACTAACAGGAATTTTATTAGAAGTCAACCAAAAAATTTGGTCTCAAGGAAACATGTTTAAACATTGGGGAGTTCAAGCTGTCAAATTACAGAAGTGGTGCTAAGCTTAAGTGCACCAATAGGTGCATGCTACCATTGGCCTGAGTCCTGTAACTCAAAATTGCCAAACTCAAGTTATGGTAAGTAATTGGACTTAACCCAATTTGGTAATATTAAATTTGGTGATCGTTTCAAAACCCAGTTATTTAGAGTAACTGTAACAAACCGTTAGGATTCAGAACGTAACTGTTGCGTTTTAACTCCCTTGCTGAAACACCAGGATGAGCATCACGCACATTCTAGGACCAACCTGGGTATATATTGCTTTACCCAGCGTTGGTCAAAGGTATGCTTAAGATCTTGGAATCCTGCCAACTGCACCTTTAGCGGTCTCCTAACGTGCATCTTTGTCCTTACAATTGGTTCCCTCAATCATGACATAAAGTCATGACACTACCCTCCTGTTTTGGGCTCCACCCCCTTGCCAGGGGCTTTCTTCAATAAAGATATTGTGGGCTGAAGCCAGCTTCATAGCGGCAATGGTTTGCTTTGACTGAAGTCCAGCAGCCTTGGGGAAACGCATGTTGAAAACTCAATCATGTCTTGGGCATGTGCGCAGTCATGCGCTGGTAACCAACTGTTTTCCGCTGCACAAAACCCCACAGGATATTAGTTACTCAAGTCTTCTTCTTACTTGCCGTGAGGCTACAATCTACTCCATTTCCCACTCTGGCGTTCCATCCATGAGATAAGCCTCTGGAGTCTCTGGTGGGCCCTTAAACAACGTCAGTTTACTTCTATGGAAATTGGAAAAGATCCAGAACGATGAAGAAAGATCTAATTGATACAAAGAATGGCCCATTTTTCTGACAATGCATTAAGGCCCATACTCATTGGTCCTAGATTTTGGAATGGCTGCTTGATAGGGATGTTTTTAGCGTCAAGCGTCATAAGATCCCCTTCATAGTACTCAGGTCCTACCCATCTCTTCTCATCTTCGTTCTCCTTATAAGCTTGCATAGCTGCATCCAAGTTTGTGCTCACCCCCTGATGTACTTCCTTGGTCGTTTTTGCAAAGTCCACCACCGCTTCCATCCTGGATCCATATCTGGGCTCCATGTTGAAGGTGGGGTTGAAGCCATAGCTGGTGTCAAGATTCTGATATGACTGGATGATAAGCCTGAAATAGCTATGGCATATTAGCTATAATTTGCCAACCATGATATTTTTTTGATTATTAAGTGCCTTGAGTTGAGGCAACCTTTTTCAGATTAGAGTTATCATTGGATCACCTTTAAATAGGGCAATAAGGCGATCTTAACATTTGACAGGTATCAAGTATGATTGCCTCAAACTAAGGTAATAAAGCATTGAATACTATACTCTTTCAGAACCAATTAAATACAGCGGAACTAATTACTAAGCTGAGAAAATGGTCTCATATAAAGCCGCTAAGATATAAGTGAGAAGGACAATTGAAAAAAGGAGGTTGTCTTTAGATGAGAGTGAGCAGAACATTAAGAATCCACTTTATATACACTATATTAAAATAAATAAAGTGTTGTATAGGGCAATAGTTCCATATCTTGTCTTATTTTTAATTGTGCCCATGGGCTAATGATCATATCATCTGTTCAATTTCTCAGTGGGTTGACCATGTGCTAAATCCTCTGGTGTATCTTCAATAATTTTCGCTGAAGTTATAACAGTTTTACTCACTACAGGGTGCCCATTGAGAAATCACCATAATAACCAAATATTTACAATGCTTTATCATGGTCTTCACTGAAGGAGAATCATCCTAAATAGTTGCGCTGGCTGATACCATGGAAATCAAACTTGTTGTGGATGCTGTACTTAAACATCAGGATGAACTCCTTCAGGAGTGTGACAAAGTAATGACTCAACTTGAAAGTGAAGCTAATAAGATGCATATACTTAGACTGCGGAACAGACAGCTTGCCAATTGACTAAATGATGCTAATGAACGTCTACACTGCATGGAGCAGAAGATAACACCTACCTTTTACCCACCTCATCCCCATTGGGTAGCGAAAGACCGAGAGGGTTCTCAATAAGGATCATTTTACAATAGATATGTGACCAATGTAGTAGCCATCCTACCCGCTGATGAGCCATACACTAACCTGAGAGCAGAGGGGCCTTCTGAGCATGCCCCTCCCTGAGACTTCAGTTATAGGCACAGACAAATCCGCAGGACCCTCCTAAGGCTTGCAGTTATTATTGGGAGGAAAAGGTCTGCATTGAAAGGTACCAGATTCAACCGCAATGGAAACATCCACGGTTTCTTCAAACAATTTGATTGCAGAGGAAGGAGACTTTAATTGGCGAAGACTAAATTGCTGATATCCTCCTTGGATGTCAGAAGCGCTGACCAAGTTACCTGCTACCTTCCAATCAGTTCTGTTAAGTACCATGAAGTGAAGGAAACCATATCGCGGTTGTTTGGTGGTACTTCAAAGATGTCACAGAATAAAGCCAAGTTTCTGACCATTGGGTTCCAATGTAATGAGACCCTCACTGAATTTTCGGATTGATTTATGGTGGAAACTCATTTTTTATAGGAACAGGAGTTCTTGATAAAGCTGATTTGTGCATAGCAATGACCTCCAATGTGAAGCCATATTGTAAGCTTTAAACTGTCATTTCTCCACTTTTAGACAATGACATCCCCCTTCTCAAAATCGTTCAGTTCTTGCGCCAAATATACACTAACTTTCTGCCACCTAATATAGAGCGGAAAATGCCGCCGCCATATCTGGACCTTCTTATTCAGGGGAATTCTTCCGTCCTGTTCCAATTCCGCCTAGTAACCCCTGGCCTCACTATAATCACATGCCCCGCCCTCAGCTGAGTTGCCCCTAGCAGTTTGACTTTCTCTCTGGTCCTGCTTGTGCAAAATGTCAGCAGCCTAGCTACCAAACCAGCCCTAATTATGCCAAATTTTAATAAAGTTATTGACTTGGACCTTCTTATGAGAACCAAGAATGTGGATCCTAAAAGGTAAAATGCTTTGAATGTGGTTGCCCTGGTCACCTTGCCCAAATTTGACTCAACCGTCATGTCCACTATGTACAGCAGGATAAATACTACCATGGAAAAGATGGAGTGGAGTAGATATGGGACTCTCTACCTCTGATATTCCAACCTGAGACGTTCCACTTGAACCAATTGTAGTAATTCAAGCTGATGTCCCTCAGTATGACAATGTGATTTTATACCATCAGTTGGTCAGAAGAGTAAATGTACTGTCATGGGCACAAGCCCAGTCCAAAGCAGAAGAAGGACCTCAGGAGCAACTAAAGCCATAAGCCTTCTAGATTTTTGAAACAATTTTCTTTAGACAAGCTAGATTACGCGGCTGATTGCCCTTTGCTAATAGGTGTAAACGTTGCCCTTCCGGTGACACTATTGTCAAATTGCACCCCAAAGTCGGTGA